>PVLD010005439.1:0-112104 GCA_004027595.1 Dinomys branickii | reverse complement strand
TGAGACTGTGTTTTGTTCCTCTGTTTTCCCATTTTTGGGTATCAGATTCAAAATGTGGAGCTATAAATTCCACGGGCAGTTCAGCAGGCGGAGGTCTGCTGCAAAGGCTGCTCCAATGATTCCTTCTCTTTGGGAGAATGTCCCTTAAGCTTTCTGCTGAGATTTGTTCTTCTGTCTTCCCTTTTTTGGGTATCAGATTGAAAATATTGAGCATTAGATTCCCCAGGCAGTTCAGCAGGCAAAGGTCTGCTGCAGAGGCTGCTCCAATGACTTTTCTTTGGGGGAATGTCCCTTAAGCTTTCTGCTGAGAGTTTCGCTTAAAAGCCTGTACAGATGTTATTTAGCTACTCCTTAGCGAGAGACCTGGGTGAGGTGTGTGAGACTGCTCCCCCACCCTCCCAGGGTTCCCTGCAGGTATAGGAATGGATCTCCTCCCCCACTCGGTGATCTGGTCGCGAGCGCAGATAGCTCACCAGTTTTCGGAGTCCCTGCAGGCAGGAAGGTTCCAAGGTGCCAGTTTTTTGTGCTATGCTCGCGATCTGCCGCTCGCAGCCACTTGTTTCCTCGCACTCTCCGGATCTGGGGGAGGGAGCGGGATGCTCCGCTCCTAGGCTGCGCAGCCTGCCCGATGCGCGCGAAATGTGAGACTGCCGGGCGTTGCCGCTGCTAAAAAGCCTATCTCTGTCGGGAGTCGCTGAAAAGCTGCGCCGGCTCGGGAGGCGGGAGGGACCGAGCTAGCTGTGGCCCCCAGGGCTCTCGGACCCAGCCAAGCCCCCTACCCGCGCGGAGCGTCTCCGGCTCCCAGCGTCTGGGGCTTTCCCGCGTCTCACCACGGCAGTTTGGGCCGCCCTACCGCATCTCCCCCGGCAGCTCAGAGAAACACGTTCAGTTTGATCTTCCCAGCCGAGGTCCTGGCATTCACGCTCGTCAAGTCTGTCTCGAGCTGGTGGTGTTTATCAAGGAGGATCGCTCCTTTGCTGCTCACCTGGTCGCCATCTTCCCGGAAGTCATGAAGGTGATTTTGGATGAAGTTATCATTAAAATTGAAGGACTTTGAGATTAATCTCTACAATGCATGTGGACCTCATGTATTCAGTTAAAGTCCTTAACAGAATATTGTACAAACTCCCTTTAGTCAAGAAAAAATTTTATTAGTAGACTGCCTTAGAGTCAAAAGGCAAACTCAAATTTTTAACCTATTTTTCTCATCCATCTAATTGTTGATTCATCAAGCCAGTACAATCCCAGCACCAATTGCTTTAAAAAATTAGGTATATATATATATATATATATATATATATATATACATGAGAGAATACATATCTATGTGAAAAATTTCATGAAGCTCTCATTGAAATTTAGTGGCTTATTTCTTTATTAAATACTTCTCTGAGTATTTTTTACTAGATTCTAAAATTATATTACAGAATTTCAAAAGAAATTAGTTCGAACAGCTTTTGCCACTTTAATCACTGTTTTAGTTATGGACAGATAAACAGATTTTTAGGTTTTATATTCTGCCATGTTTGGTGATATCACTATGACTTGCTTTTAGATGATTTGTTAGTATACATATACACAAACATAAATATAAATAAAATGCAACAAAATGTTAACATTTGGAAAATGAGCATAAAGCAACTGACAATTCTTTCTACAATTCTTGAAACTGAATATCAAATTATATAAAAATAAACACCTTTAAATGTAGCTATCTTGGAGATTGCTTCAAGTAGATGATTAAATAAATGCAAAAAGAGAAGTAGAAAAGATAGAAAAAGAAAAGAAAAACCTCAACTTCCACCAGATCTCCAGAAACTACAAGGAGTGGTATGTGAAGGAGGGTGCAAGGAATGCCAGATTTATTATAAGGCTCTTCTTCTATGAACATTAATTCCCTAACAGACTCATAACACTTAAAGGCTGTTAGAGGACCCACTCTACTTAGTATGTGTTTTGTGCACAATGGCCTGTAACATTTTTTTCCAAGAAGAAGAAGAAATCTAAAATATTAAGGTAAGAAAGCCTATAAAATTATAAGGTACATGTAAAAAATGTCTCACTATTATTTACACTACATAATTTTTAAGATACAATTTAAAAAATAAGCACCAAGTCACATTTTTATAAAGTCTGCCAAATGTTCTTCCCTCGTTAATATAAAGTCTGAATTGGTTAATTTTTCCTTGAACTTTTAGAAAAGTGGAAATGATAATACTTTATTTGGGCTCAAGTAAAAAAAGGTTTTTAATAAAGATTTCAGAATTTAGGGGCATTATGTTCACAAGTCATTGAACATCTACCATTTATTTCAATGTTCTAAAGCCTAACTAAAAGAAACAACCCTAAAACTAATGCACTCAATATTAATATACACCATTTTCTTTTAAGAACAAATTCTTAAATACAAAAGTGGGAAAGAAAATTATAGGTTAAAAATAGGCAAAGACTCATTTCCACAGGTAACACTTTTACAAACACCAACCAAATCCATACCTAAAACTAAATCACTCAGCCTTTTAGTAAAATCAGTAGTCATAATAGAAACCAAAAAGTCAATTATTTATAACAAGAAACCCTCTAAAAAATGTGCCCCTGAAAAACACTAACCTTTGTTTTGTACCATCTTGAAGACTTGCCCATTTTACTTTTCAAATAAGTTACCATTTTAATAGTGTATCAGCAACTATGTGGTTAATGCTTTGATACTATTCATAAAAGATCCTTTATCATAAAGATCCTTTATCATAAAGATCTGCCATTTTCCTGAGCAGAGCTTTGGTTCTGCTTTAGAAGTCTCATATAAATTAAACACCTTATCAAATATTAATATGAATGCAGATGACACAAGATGCCACATAGACAGTCAAGTTACCTCTCTGTGTATTTAGGAATTATACTCTCTTTCAAAGTATTTGCACTAGAAAACTTAGTCTGTACAATTAATATTTCATTAGAAAAGGATGAGTGATCACAACCTTGGCAAACCTGAACTCAAGACTGCTAACAAATACTTATGTGTTAAATCCTGTGATTGATTTATTACAAATTTATTATGAGAGCAAATAAGCACAGCCACTCATCTTTAACACATACTTTAAGCACTGCTTTCCAATACAGGAAGACTAAAAGTACATATTTATTGTAAAATGAATCTTAGTTATGTCCTCTAAAATTTCCCTAATTTCATTAACTAAAAAGGATTTTTAAACTGGATATGGTGGCATATGCCTACAATCCCAGCACTTGGGAGGCTAAGGCAGGAAGATTGCCATGAGTTTGAGGCCAGGTTGAGTTCAAGGCCTGGTTGAACCTTGTCTCAAAAAGAGGAGGAATATTTCAGGTACAAATGAGTAAAATAACTGATGAAAAATGATTTTAAAAGACTTAAGAACACTCCACAGTACTATTGTTTTACTGCAAATACTCAGTATCTTAAACATTACATAATTATTTTGTGTGTGTTTTTTGGTAAGATAGGCAGTAGGGTCAGAGTTTATGGAAATGGACATAAGAAAAACAATTCAAAACCATTATAAAATGGTCTTTTTAGCAAAATAGCAGGTATCCAATTCAAAAGCAGCAAAGCCACTCTTATAGGCTAAATTGTATCCCCTTAATTCCCAATAACACCAAATTCATATTTTAAAGCCTTAATTCCCAGCAACTCAGAATGTTACTGTATTTGGAGGTAGGATATATAAAGAGCCAATAAAATTAAAATAAGGCCATCTGGGTGCCCCTAATCCAATGATTTGCGTCCTTATAAGAGAAAAGTCACACACAGATACATACAGAGAGAATGTGATGTGCAGACACAGGGAAAATGTTGCTTTCCACAAACAAAAAAGGCATGAGCAAGATCTGTACATCACAGTTATCAGAAGAAACTAGTCTTGTTCACACTTTAATCTAACCCTAGCTTCCAATTTCTATGCTGAAAGAAAATAAATTTGTTATTTAATTCACCCAATCTGAACCTTGGTTATGGCAGTCCTAGCAAATTCATTAAACAGTGTTTTTACTTCCTCTTCTATATAAACTTCAATTACCTCTCCTGAGTAGAGAGGAGCAGATGCTCCGTCCCTGGCTCCTCCCACACCTCAGAAGCTGCTTTCTTTTTGCTATACCTAGGCCTAAATAGATGTCTGTCGTGGAGAACATCCCTTCGTAGACAAACCCACAATACAGTTTCTGTCATTTCTCATATGTGAAATTACAAAGTAAAAGAGGTATTTTGTTACAGGTAGAAGACATCTCTATACCAAAGCTATGCTCTGACTGCTAATGGCAATAAGGAGATTGTACAGGAAAAGTACTTCAGGTGGTACTGTGAGCATTAGAATTGTGAGGTTATAAAAACAGCCTGAAGTTTACTGATCTTATTGCTTTTTTTTTTATCACATTTCACGTAAGAATTTTCACTTTCGTGGTTTCAATGTAGGAAGTTAAGGGAATGGAGTAAGAAAATTTCAGGTCAACATTATTTAAAATGAGTTTTAAAGAGTAGAAGCAAGGAATTTCTGTATAGTTCAGAATTTTGAGGCAGATAGATGGGTAATGAAATTTACTTTGTTTTAAATGAAGGATTAATTCAATAAGGATTTCACCCCTCTGCCTCTCTTTGAAGGGACATCAGTAAAGACATAAATGTCAATGCTTTTGAAAATGGAATTTTTGTTATGTTCTTAAATGTAATACATAATATAAATGATCTTACTAGGATAGGAGCAAGGAAATCCATGAATGTCTCTCATGTCTTTATGAGGTATGATAAAAAATACAGTGAATATTGTTGCTAAGTGATAATCCAGTAGAAAGGCAGGCTTGTAAACACATTATCATATATCCTCATCTACATTATTCAACAGATCTAACTCCATGCAACTTCTGGCTATTATTCAAAGTCAAAATGAACACAAAAGGTAAATGTTTCAAATCCAGTGACTATATTGAGATAGCCATGACAGTGCAACAAAAGATATTCATGAAAGAGACTTCCAGAACTGTTCAGAAAGGGGGAAAAATTATGGGATGTGTGAATTTAAAACAAAAGATATTCTTTTGAGGGTGATTATTAGCAACTGCTTTTGCTGTGATTACTCTTAAAAATTTTATCATTTCATTGTAAATTTTCTTTCATACCTCACATACTTGGACTACCAAGTGGCACTATAGGTAAATGATAAGTTATTTTACTATGTTCTTACTAATGCAGCACCACAAAACAAACTTACAAATTAATCTGCACTGTTACTATCTAGAGAGTTAGGTATAAAATTATGATGTTTCTTTGACAATGATTTCTTGTGAAAGTGAAAGCTAGTTGGGAACTATGTTTAAAGATTAGATTATTAGAAATAGAAACCAGATTTACACAACATTAATTTTTCTTTTTTTTTTTTTTTTGGTACCAGGGATCAAACTCAGTAAATCAAACTTGCCAGGCAGGTGCTGTGCCACTGAGATAATCTCCAGCCCCCAAAATTTCTTTAAGTGGAAGTACTCTGTTGCAGGAGTTAGAGAATAATTAAATATAATCCCATTTCAAAGACATCTACTATTGTGATCTGAAAAAGAAGGTCTGGGATGGAAACAATTAGATTGTTTTAGGGTTTTGCTTTCTTGAGGCTATAACTGAAACCATTCAGTACTATGCCACAGTTATCCAGAACGTTTTAAAACCAATATGACTAGGAGGGATGTTTATTAAACTAACCTGGAAACAGTAATGAGGAACCTGACCAGGAATGGGAGAAAAGATATTTAATGTTAGCATAAACAAAATGCTCAAATGAGTATCAGTGCATGGTATTTAAAAATATTGAAGATTGAAGATTGAGAATATACAGGCTTTAGAATTTGAAATTCATTCTGAACTCAGAGACACAAAAAATCACAACTGTGTCAATATTTCAGTCTACATTTCATCCTTCCTCTCAAAGAAAGTATACACTTCAGGATAGAGATATACTGAGATTCTTAGGTTACATCAACATGTACATAGCAGATTAAAGAGAAAATAACCCACTTACATTATCAGACTAATAAGGTTTTTTATTGAATCCTCTAGCAAGATTTAGAGAAACAGAAAAGAAGAACCATAAGTGACATTATCAGCCACATGCAGGAGATATTTATGTAGACATAAATAACTAAATACATCCATATTTGACCACAAATAAGAAATAAGTCTTAAAATAAAAAAATACTAAGAAGTTCTAGGTATATACTGAGGCACAAACATAGTTCAGTTAGCTAAAAAATGATTATTAAGAAGCCAAGTCTCTAGTTTAGGCCATGTCCTTCACTTACAAGCAGTAAAAAACTTGTGCTCTATACTCATATACACATTTCAAATATAATATATAATTATCTGAACTCAGCATTAAAGAAATATTTTAAAATAGCTTTAGTTAGTGAAAAGTTATAATGAAATAAGCTTTCTAGTATTGTGGTTACTTAATATTTGTAAGTCTTTACTTCAAATATTTAATCTTTACTAAATTTGTAGTCATTGAATATTTTAAAATAGTCATTAATAAATTTACAGCATGTGGAGAATAATATAAATTAAAAGAAATATAAAAATGTTTATAGAATGCAGAATGAAATATTCAGTTATCAAATTCCTTTTGAATTACAAATTTAAATATGATTCACATGATATCCTAATACCCACCAATCACTATATTAGGGGTATTTTACACTTAAAATTATTATAAAGGCTATTCAACAAGAAAATAATGGGGGAGAGACTTTTGGGAAGATGACAGTGTTATTAACTGCAAAGAAAAAGCCTCTGTGAGATTTGGTGTTCAGACACTGGAACACAGCAATGTGAGGAAGTGAAGGAAGAGGGAAGTAGGTCCCTGGGACCCAGGAAGGATCTGGGGGGTTTGCACTGTTTTGCTTCTTCTTCATTGTTGGTTCTCATTTTTATGAATGTGAAAATGGTTTCTAGTTTTCTTGGTGGTGTTGTTCTTTTTCATTTCTTTCTTCTCTACTTCCCTCCTGCCTTCTGCACCAGTTTCTCACATCGTGAGTGATCCTTCTTTGTCCTCTAGCCTTACATCTAATCTCTTCCTCTTCTGTTTCTCTATGTTTTCCCCCTCCCTCTCTTCAAACTCCTTCCCTGAGGGTAAAATTGCCATATTAAGGGCTTATTTACTACATGCAGTTCTCTGGTTCGCTTTTAGGTTTTGTTATATAACCACAACCCTAGTTCATATAGTTAAAGGTGGCAAAGTAACAGTCACCTCAGTTTGTCATTTTTTAGACTGTGATGATCACACCACTGATTCCAGTGGTATATTATTGCTGATTACACCACTTTAGCAAAGGTGATGTAATGGTTCTAACCAGTTGTCCTTCCTAGTATGCCAAGACTGAGATTGCTTAAGGGCCACAAAGATACTAGAGGCAGAATCAAAGAGACAGGGCACCACCTTCTTATCCCCCCAAAACTGAAGAGGTAGAATCTTACAACAGGCTTATGACTCAGAAGCCAGCTACATCTTGAAGACACCTCTTAGAAGTAGTCATTTCTAAGTGTTTCTAATACTAGCCACAAAGCTGCTCACTATAGGCAATTTACTAGCATCAGCTCAAGAAATTTTTAGAAGTAAAAAATGAGAAGACATATAAATAAAATGGAACCCCAGACAACTAGCTCACTAAAATCAAGCACAGGGGGCAATGAGATGAAACAATCCAAAAGCTACACCTGGACTTTCTGGGGCAGAAACATCAGAAGTAACAAAGCAAATGAACAAGGTTGTAGAAAAAATCAAATCAGAAGTAATTTTTCAGATAACTACAGAGATGGTGACCATAATGAAACACATGCTTAGTGACTCTAAAGCAGACACAGATAAATATGTAGAGGAGCTTATGGAAATGATAGGAATACCCAACAGGAAAGAAATGGAATTCATAAAACATATTGAAACATTTATACAGGAGATAAAAAATTCCATTGAAAGTACATGCAGCAGAATGAGCAAATGTGAGAACAGAATCTAAGATATAGAAGACAGGATTGAAGTTAGTGATCATGAAAAGGAAGAAACCAATCTAGCAGCTGCTAGATGATCCAGAGAATTGGAGTCAATGAAAAAGCAGGAGATACTGCAAATGACACACAAAAAAACTGTTCACAGACATGATGGCAGAAAACTTCCCCAGCAGGGAAAAATAATTTGATATACATTTAACTGAGGCATGTAGAATTCCAATTAGGCATGATTTTTAAAAAACTACAGCAAAGCATATAATAGTCAAGATTTGAGAAATTCACCACAAGAGCAGGAAATTAAAAGGTGACAGGGTAAAGAAACAATTCACTTCTAAAGCAAAGTCCATCAGCATCATACAAGATTTGTGAACACAAACATTCAAGTCAAGGAAAGCTTGAAATGAAGTATTTCAAGTCCTAAAAGAAAACAACTTCCAACTGAGATTTATGTACCCTGAAAACTATCTTTCAAAAGTAATGGAGAAATAGGATATTTCCATTAAAAAGAACATCTGAAGAAATTTATGAACACCAAATCAGAACTTCAAAATGTCCTGAAGGACATTATAGAAAGAGATAATGAGGTCTTAAACTCTAAGAACTGAAACAAAGTGAATCCAGCAGGCAAGGCAAACAAACGGGAAAAAAGGAGCCAAAAACAGGAAAATAGCATGACAATGATAGGTATGCATGTATGTATGTGTGTGTGTGTGTGTGTGTGTGTGTGTGTGTGTATATATCAGTTATAACCATCAATACTAATAGGCTCATTTCACCAATCAAAAGAATCAGACGGGCATGATGAAATAAGAAGCAAGATTCAATATGCTGCATACCAGAAAAACAGCTAACTCAACAGGAAATTCATAAACTGAAAGTCAAAGGATGGAAAACAGTACATCAAGTGAAAGGAAACCCAGAAAAAAACCAAGAGTAGTCATTCTATTTGAAGACAAAGTGTATTTCAAGTCAAGACTGATTAAGAGAGACAAAGAAGGTCACTACATCCTTACAAAGAGAATAACCCAAGAGGAAGAGAAAACAGATCATAAATATATATGCAACAAATACCAGTGCATCCAACTATATTAAACAAACATTAGCAGATATGAAAAATCAAATAAGCACTAATACAGTTGCAATGTGGGGACTCAATACCCCACTGTCACATAGAAACTAGAAAAAATCAATAATGAAATATTAAAAATAACCAAACTTTTGAACAAATGGACTTAGTAGATGTCTACAGAGTGTTCCACCCCACAACATCGGAATACATATTCTTTTCAACTGCACATGGGATATTCTCCAAAATAGACCACATAGACCACATACCAGCTCATGTAATATGCTTAAGTAATGTAAAGGAATTGAAATTATCCCATGCATATTATCAGAGCATAGTATAATAAAAGTGGAAATAAATGGCAAAAGAAACTGCAAAAATTTCATAAATACATGGAAATTAAATAACACCCTCATGAACAACTAATGGGTCACAGATAAAAATAAAGTGAAAATTAGATAATTTCTACAATTAAACAATAATGCCAATGCAATATACCAGAACTTATGAATATAATGAAAATAATCCAAAAAAGGAAATTCATAGTGGTAAACACCTACATCAGAAAAACAGAGAGAGCTCAAAGCAAAACTACTTAATACAAAACCAAAGAAAGATCCAACCAAGAAAGAGAACTACAGTCTTATCTCCCTAATGAATATACATGGAAAAATCCTCAATAAGATCCTGACAAACAGAAGGTAGCAAATCATCAAGAAGATTATACACCATAACCAAGTAGGATTCATGCCAGGAATGCAGAGATGATTCAACATTTGTAAATAAATAAACATAATATACCATATTGATGGAGCCAAAGCCAAAAACTATATGATTATCTCAATAGTTGCAGAAAAAGCATTTGGCAAAGTCTACCACCTATTCACAATTTTTAAAAATTCTATAGATAATTGGAATAGATGGTCTTTATCTCAATCTGATAAAAGCCATCTCTGACAAAGCCATAGCCAACATGATACTAAATGGTCAAAAACTGAAAGCTTTCACCCTAAAATGAGGAACAAGACAAGGATGTCCACTTTCACCATTGTTATTCAAAATAGTTCTGAAAACATTACCCAAAGCAATTAGACAAGAGAAAGAAATAAGAGGAATAATGATAGGAAAGGAATAAGTTAAATATTTTGATTTGTGGAGGACATGACATTCTACAGAGAAGACACCAAAAACTCCACCAAAAGACTTCTGGATTTAATAATCAGATTCAATAGTGTGGCTGGATATAAACTAAACACTCAAAAATCAATAGCTTTTCTGTACATGAATAACTCACTGAGAAAGAAAATAGGAAAGTAACACTTTCACAATAGGATCTAAAATCAATTATATACCTAGGAATCAATCTAATAAAGGAAGTAAAAGAACTCTACACTGAAAACTAGAGTACTCTAATACAGGAGATCAAAGAGGATATTAGAAAATGGAAAAATATTCCTTGCTGTTGGGTAGGAAAAAACAATATAGTGAAAATGGCCATACTTTCAAAATTATTTTTTTATTTTGAAGAGAAAAATATCCTACCAAAAATTTTATACAGATTTAATGCAATCCCAATCAAAATCCCAATAGTGTATCTCAAAGAATTAGAAAAAAGAATCCCAAAATTCATTTGGAACCAGAAAAACCTAGAATAGTAAGGCAATTCTGGGCAAAAAAGGCAAGGCAGGGGACATCACAATCCTTGGCTTGAAATTATACCACAAAGCTACTGTGATAAAAACAGTATGGTATTTCTCCCCCGATAAAACAGATCTGAGGATAAATGAAGCAGATTAGAAGATGCAGAAACAACCCCCAAAACAGTCAATTTATCTTTGACAAAGGGGCCAAATACCTTCACTGGAAGAAAATAAGTGGTACTGGAAAAACTGGCTTCCCACATGCTGAAGATTAAAACTAGATCTGTATCTTTCACTGTGCACTCAACTAAAATTGAAATGTATCAAAGATATAAATATTAAAACAGAAACACTAAATCTGCTGGAAGACACAATGAGTATAACTCTTAAAACACAAGTGTAGGCAAAATTCTGATTGCACAGGAACTACCACAAAGATCAACAACTGGAATCTCATCTTGTTTAAAAGCTTTTGTGCAGCAAGAGAAACCACCAACAGAGTGAAGAGACAGTGTGGGAAAAAATGTTTGCAGCTATTCCTACTATCTAGAATATATACAGAACTCAAAAAAATCAGACCCCAAAATTTAAAGACCCAATCCAAAAAAAAGTTATCTGAAATGAACAGACACATCTCAGGAGAAGAAGTGAAAATAGTAAATAAATATATGAACAAATGTTCAACATCACTGATCATACAAGAGATGCAAATTAAAACAATGCTTAGATTACATCTCATTCCATAAAGAATGGCTATTATCAAGAAACCCACCAATAACAAATGCTGGAGGGGCTATGGGACAAAAGGGAACCTTCTCCACTCTTGGTGGGAGTGCAGACTGGTGAAACCCCTGTGAAAATTAGTGTGGAGAGTCCCATAAAACTAGGATTACAGGTTCTATTTGACCCAGTTATTGCCCTTCTTGGTATCTCCCTCAAAGAATTAAAAGCATCGTATCAAAGTGATATATACACAACAATGTTTTTAGCAGTACAGTTTGTAACAGCCAAATCTTGAAAACAGTCCAAATGAACATCAACCATTGAATGGACAAAGAAGGTACGGTTTTCGTATACACTGGAGTACTACTCTGTCATAAAGAAAGATAAACTGAAGATATTTCTAGGTAAATAGATGTACCTTGCAATCATGCTCTTAAGTGCAATAAATTAGACAACATCCTTAAATAACACATAGTTCCTCTGATGTGAGAAACTGAAACAGTAAATAAGGAACAAAAAATAATAGATATTAGGAAACAGGAAGAAAATGTTGAAATAGGAGAGGGAAACAAGGGGGCTAAGGAAAAAAAGAATAGCAGGAAAATACGAAAACAAAGCTTTTTAAATAAGGGATGAGGAATTGAGGGTAGGAGATTGGAGAAAAAAGAAGAATCAAGACATATCACATAGAGGCACAAATTCACTATGATGAATGTGATCATTATGTATATCTAAAATGTACCAGTGGTGAAATTAAAGAACAGAATTGACTCTATGTTCAAAAACAACTTTAAGAAACATAAGATACTATTGCAAATACTTCATGGTTTGTAGCAGCAAGAACCCACTATGGTTTAAGGCACAGTCACAATCCGAAACTAATCATTTGTATATAAATTGTTTCTTGGTGAACCGAACAGGAATGTAAAAAAGAAAAAAGGCTTGCTGCTTTTAACTTGTAAGGACCAAAACAGAAGTTTCTGTACTCCAGAAAAAGAGTCAGCACAAAATATTTTAAGTATATTTTCTTATAATTTGAGCAAATATATCATTAAAAAAAAGAGACAGCCTTCTTACACTTTCATAAATTGAATGGTCTTATATTCAAGTGAACTTCTAAAAGTAGAGTGGAAAAATGGTTAAAATGTTTCATCACACCATAAATCTGTGGGATCTTGACAATTACAAATATCTTATAAGCTGAAAATTTGACTTTAATATGCAGATTAACTAATGTTAGTGAAATGTATCAACTTTACACATATATTCTAAATAATTACATGGCAAAACGAAGATTTTAAGTGTCTAATACTAGATAATTCAAACCAACAGGTTTAGTCCCAAAACAGTTTTAAAATGAAATAAAAAGAAAAAAGAAAAAAATTGGCTCACATATAAAAAGTGGGGAGTATGGCTGACACAAGACAGCTAAATTTAGGACTGAATTATTTCAAATGGATTTATTTTCCCTTAGTTTTTCTATTATGCCTTCTTTTGTATTGGGTTCAGTCTTGGTTTTACATGAAAAGTAGTGGTACAAAATAAGAATTCAGTACGAAATAATAAGTACCTTTTTCCAGAATTCCAGAAAAAAATTTCATTAGATAATACTGTTTTCAAGTATGCATTTGTCCATCCCAGTATTGGTGACTGTAGGCAGTGACTCCCCTGATCTTTTGTGATAGTTTTTAGACATAAATCACAAGGGTTAAAGATTAGCTCCCCACAAGATGCAACAGTGTAGGAAGAAGGCCAGAATAATCATAAGTAAAAGCAGAATTTCTTACTTTACCAACTTCCTACCTATACATGGGATTTCCTACCATCTGTAAGTCACAGAGACAAAACAAAACAAAACAAAACAAAACAAAACAAAACAAAAAAACAGAGAACTGAAAATCAAGCAAAAAAAAGAGACACTTTATCACAAAATTCTTTTTATGTTCTAAATTCTTCAATCATATTTAAATGTTATCTGGTGTTAATTCATTGATTGTAAAAAGTTTTGGAACAGAGAAATATTTTCATTTTAAATTTTTGCTTCAATGACCCATTATAATGTAAAACATTTATTATAGAAGTGAGGATATTGTAATAAACAGAGCTATTTCTATTGATATTCAGGGAACTCAGAGTAAGATGGTAACATTTTTAGAACTGTTTGTTTATTTGTAATTCAAGAATTTTTTCCTCATTCTATAGCATTTGTGTGTTGTATGTGTTGTTTGAGTTCTTGTTGTTGCTGTTTTGGTATCAGGAATTGAACTCTGGACCTCGCTCTTGCCAGGCAGGCACTGTGCTACTTAGCTAATATCTCAGCCCTATAGCATAGTTTTAATTAAGTTTTCCTTTTTTGTATATTTTATTGCTCTTGAATTGCCAGTGATCATTCTAATTCTGTAAGTCTCTGGCCAACTACCTCATTCTCAAAATATAAATTTCCATCTTTCATTCAACAATTATCCATTATTTCTCAGCCTAGTACCTAAGAGCTTATCTAAAACTGCTCTCTCATCTGTTTATGGAAGTCACAGGAGCGGGGGATATAGTTCAGTGGCACAGGTGCCTGCCTGGCAAGAGCGAGGTCCTGAGTTCGGTTCTTGGTACCAAAGAAAACATGAAGTCACAGATTTTGATTTTAGGATTATTTCTTCAAGCTTGCTATCAACCAAAGGCAAATACAAGTCCCTCTTCACAAGTAATGATAAGTACTACTATAGGTAAAATAGAGAATATGAAGGAAGCGCAGGGTGGCACACCTCATATTTTCAAGTAGGGGCTGTCAAGCTACTTGAGGAAAGTTATGTCTATGACAATCTGACAAACAGTAAGTAGGACTCAGTGCCCTGACCATTGCCTCCAATATCTCCCCTCCTACATCCAATTTACCACATAGTATTATAGTTTATTAATGAAATCTTCTACAAGTTAGAATAAAGTTCATGTCTATGGGTTAATTACTGTACTGTTGGCATCTAGAAGCATCCCTACTAAAGAGAATCATGGAATATCTATTTATAAGCCATGACATAATGAAAAAAATATAAATTTTAGAATTATACTGGCCTAGGCAGTGCTGATATTCAAAATATTTAAGAACCATCATGGCTGTGTATCAGTTAGCTGTCATCTCTAGGTCTGTGTTTAAATTCTTGCTACTTTCCTATGATGCTTTCCAGTTAAGGCAAGTCAGTTATATGGCCTGAGCATTATCATCTATCCATGCTGATGGTAGCAATACTCAATTCATGGGATGTTTTAATGATGAAACTACACATTAAAAAAAAATTTTAGTGTGTGTTATACTGAAGGTAAAATAAATGTTTGATTTTATTTTGAGACTTTAAGTGGGTAATATTTGTACATAAATAAGAAAAACTAAAATATGCAAAAACTGGTGCAGATAGAGAGCAAACAAATTTTCTTGTCTTTCATGATTTTTCTCAAGTGCTTAAATAATTACTCAGTTTTCTTCTAAAATGAATTTATCCTTACTCTTCTCTAAAATGCATTTATCCTTAATCTTCTCTATGATGTAAAATTATTCTTTTACCCAATAAACAAATTTGAGCCTATATATCAGCCTTAGAGTATACTTAATAACTTAATAATAATTAATTAAGAACCTATTATCTGTACAACACAGGAAATTTATCTTTATCATTCAGGGACTACTTTGTGCCAATACTGCTGCATAGTGCTGGCAGAGTTCTAATATACTCAATATTTTTTGTGTTTAATAATGAAGATAACCAGTGGATTTTGTTTAAAGGCTGTCTCTCATGATCTCTCTGTTTCTCCCCCTCTCTCTCCCCCTCTCTCTGTCTCTATCTCCCTGTCTCTCTGTCTCTCTGTCTCTGTTTCTGTGTCTGTCTCTCTCTGTCTCTCTATCTCTGTTTCTCTCTCTCTCTCTCTCTCTCTCTCTCTCTCTCTCTCTCTCTCTCTCTGTTTTTAATTCTGAGACAGTCTCACTAAATTATCTGGGATTGAACTTGTGATCCTCCTGCCTCAACCTCCCAGAGAATGCATTACAACCATGTACTACCATGCCTAAGGCTGTTCTTTGTTGCAATAATTATAGTCTACTGCTTTGAGACTTTCAAATAAAAGTACAGAAATAATAAAAAATAAAATAAGAACAGAGGTTTGATACACTTCACAATATCCTGACTTTAAATCTTAGTAATCAATCTATATGCTTTCTGTCTATATTAGATAATCAATATCTGTTTATGCAGTATATTAAGACTTAAAAGACTAAAACACATTGAAGACACATTATTAAATGACATTCTTGCAGTGCTGCAGCGGATAGAGAGTATGGAGTGCCAACGCCCCAGGAGCAGACCTCTGCAGTTTGCCGGCACACCCATTCCCTTCTGCCACACTTCGTGCTAGTATGACCTCAGATCAAAGAAAAGGTGGGATATTGTGGCATCTATCTAGGTAAATAAAAATCAAGCCTTTAAAATAGTAATTTATCTGAATTAGGAGTATGACACCCTGCGTGCAGCATTCTCAGAGGACTACGTCAGAAAGCACTGGCAGTTTCTCTGCTTTTCTTAGTCTCCAAAGCACTGAGTGATTCATCTCCACTTGCACATGTGCCACATCACCAAGGTGCATTTATAGGTGGTACCTAGAGTGGTAAGGTACCTAAGCAGCACACGTGCTATGATGCTATTTAGGCCAGCAGCAGCTGCAGAGGCATAGAAAGAAACAAACAAAAAGCCTCTGGAGTAAATACAGATCTGGGGAAGACAAAATACCATTAACAGACCCTGCACTGTGTTTCAGGACCAATACCAATCTCTCTGGTGGAACTAGAGAAGAAATCCAACAGGCCCCAGGTGTGACTCATTGATCTTCTTCATATTTGGTGGATTCTAATATTAGTAGTAATGGAAAGAATCTTCCCCCATCCTAACGTTTCAGGGCAGAGGAGTATTTGGGGCTTACTTTTTGTCTTTATGTTACCTAATGTTATTTGCTTAGCACTTTTATTCTTTAATTGAATTTTTAAATATCTTATTCTTTTCTCTAAATCTTTTTTAATATTGCTCTAATTTCCAATTTTCACTTTCCTATATTCCTCATTTTTATTGTTAATTTATTATTTCTTGCTATTACTAATTTTTCATATTTTGGCCTACAATATTTTATTTTTAGCTCTATCTTTTGCATAGTTATTGGTGATATGGTTTTTTGATTTTAATTGCATGATATCATATTTCTAAATTTAGTTTATCATTGTGTGGTCACTGTTACTGTAGTTTGTTTTCTCTTTTCTGATCAATCTCTCAAAAGGAAGGATGATCATTAAGAAGACTCTTACATAAAAGTGGAAGAGATATCAACCCCACTGATGAACAAATCTTAATAAAAATAAGCAATATGAAAACATCACAACACTGGTTCTCGAAAGCCTGCTTTTTAATTTTTTTATCTTTAAAGATAAACAGTGAAAACACGTTAACAAACAGACATAAACAAAACATCCCCCCAGCAATAGAAGCGATATAGTTTCAGACAAAATGATAGGAAATTAACAATAGTTATTATATTACATATTGTTATCTTCAAATTTGTTACTCAGTTAAAAAATATAGGCCTGAAAGATTGATCAAACAATTAAACATTACCTGTTCCTTTCAATAAAGCAATAGAAGTCCATAGTATGAGTCTTACACTTATCCTGTGTGTGTGTGTGTGTGTGTGTGTGTGTATACACACACATATTTTCTCTTCTTTTTCTCTTTTCCTCATCCCAGTTGTTCCCTCCCTTTGAGCAGTTTCTTTCTCCTTCACAATATCTATTATACCTTTCAGATTTTTACTCTTTCAGGTTCCCATACTAGTGAGACAATACGGTATTTACACATGCGGGTCTGATTTATTTCTCTTATGAGTATGGACTCTAGTTGCATCCATTTACCTATGAAAACCTCAAGTTTACCTTTCTTTATAGCTGAGTAATATTCCATAGTTTAAAATACCACATTTTTTTATCCATTTCTCAGTTCATGGGCATTTGGGTTGCTTTCATGATTTAGCTATTACAAACTGAGCAGCCACAGACATGGGTGCACATATATTGCTGTAGTATGATGTTTGTAGTTCTTCTGGAAAAATACCCAAAAGGGACATAGCTGGGTTGAATGGGACCTCTAGTACTGGTTTACTGAGGAATCTCCACACTGTTTTCCACAGGGATTTCACCAGTATACAATCCCACCAACAGTGAAGAAGTGTTCCTTTTTCCCCACAGCCTTGCCAGCATTTGTTATTGGTTGATATCATATGTTAGCCATTCTTTCTGGCGTGAGATGAAATCTCAGGGTTGTTTTAATTTACATTTCTCAAATGACTAATAATGTTGAACTTTTAAAAGTATTTATTTGCCTTTTATATTTCTTTATCTAAGAAGTGTGTATTCATCTCAGATGCCCATTTTTGGATTGGGTCTTTAAACTGGGGGGGGGCTGGGTTTTTTAGTTCTTTATATGTTCTAGGTAGAATTCCTTTATCTGAGGGACAGTAGGCTAAAATTTTTCTCCCAATTTGTGAGTTTTCTTTTTACTCTGTTGGTGATTTCTCTAGATATGCAAAAACTCAACAAGATGAGATCCTAGTTGATTCTTTGAAGTATTTTCCATGCAGTTTGGTCTTTATTCACAAACTCTCTGCCTACCCCATGTCTTCAAAATTTTTACCTACTTTCTCTTCCAGTAGATTTAGTGTTTCTGTTTGAATATTTAAGTCTTTGATCCATTCTGATTTGTTTGTTGCATGGTGATAGACATGGGTCTAGATTCAGTCTTTGGCATGTGGTGAGCCAGGTTTTCTAGCAGCATATAGTAAAAGGGCTATCTTTCTTCCAAAGAACTTGTTTAGCCCCTTTGTTAAAAATAAGTTAGCCCTTTTGTCAAAAATAGGTTGGCTGAGTGTGTTTTTGGTTGTGGCTGCACCTTCCAGTGTGTTCTATTGATCCTGAGGTCTGTGGTTTTTGGCAGTACCATGTTGACTTTATCACAGTAGCTTTGTAGTATAATTTCAGATCAGGGATTGTGATTCCACCTGACTTGTCCTTGTTGCCCAGGAATGCTTTTGCTATTCTGGCTCTCTTCTGCCTCCAGATGAATTTAAAGCATGTTTTCTCTAGATCTGTGATGTATGCTAATGGTAGTTTAATGGGAACTGCATTAAATCTGTATAAAAATTTTTGTAGTATGGCCATTTTCACAGTGTTGGTTCTTCCTAACCATAAGCAGGGAATGTTTTTCCATTTATTGAAATCGTCATCGATCTCTTTTCTCAGAGTACTGTAGTTTTCATTGAATAAATCTTTTACATACTTTGTTAGATTGATTCCTAAACATTTCAATTTCTTGGATGCTATTGTAAAAGGTATGGTTTCCCTAATTTCTCTCAGACTGATTGTTGTTTGTGTATAGGAATGCTATTGATTTTTGGGTGTTCACTTTGTATCCAGCTATTCTGCTGAATTTGTCTACTAATTGAAGGAGTCTTCTTGTGGAGTTTTTGGGGCTTTCCATGTAAAGAAGCATGTCATGTGCAAATAGTGATAGTTTTACTTCTTCCTTTCCTATCCTTATTCCTTTTATTTCTCTATCTTGTCTAATTGCCCTGGCTAATGCTTCCAGAACTATGTTGAATAGGAGTGGTGACAGTGGACATCCTTGTCTTGCTCCTGAGTTTAAAGTGAAAGCTTTCAGTTTTTGCCCATTTAGTATGATGTTGGCTATTGCTTTGTTATAGATGGCTTTGATCAGATTCAGGTAAAGGCCATCTATTCCTATTTTTTCTAGGGTTTTTAACATGAATGCGTGTTGGACTTTATCGAAAGCTTTTTCTGCATCTATTGAGATGATCATGTGATTTTTGTCTTTGACTCTATTGATATGATGTATTACATTAATTGATTTGCAAATATTAAACCATCCCTGTATTCCTGTGTTATGGTTGATACATTGCGTCAACTTGGGGAGTCTAGAGGTTTAGCTGAGTGACTCAGGAGGAACCAAGGTGCTTAATTTGTATGCATTCTGAGCCTGTGGGAGAGGATGGCATGGAGACTGTGTGAGAGCTACACAACCCCTGGGTGGGGGCAGGCTGTTTAGCAAGGTAAGGGAAGGAAAGAGGCTGCTTGCAGCCATTCCTCCCTTTTGCTCTGTGGTTTTTGCTGTGCTCTGCTGCCATGAACATTTGCTCTCTGCCATGTGCCAGTCTGCCTCAGAATCAGCCAAGTATGGACTGAAACCTCCACAAACTGTAAGCTAAGTAAACCTTTCTTTCCTTCATTTTGGGCATTGGGTATTTTGTCTCAGCAATGAGAAAAAAGTAACCAAGACACATGGAATAAACCCAACCTGGTCATGGTGTATAATTTTCTTTATGATTCGCTGAATTCTACTTGCTAGTATTTTATTGAGTATCTTTGCATCTATGTTCATTAGGGAGATTGGCCTATAGTTCTCTTTCTTGGTTGGGTCCTTCTCTGGTTTTGGTATCAGTGTAATACTTGCCTCTAGAAATGAGTTAGGGAGAATTGCTTTCTTTTCAATTTCATTGAAGTGTTTGAAGAGTGTTGGCATTAAATCTTCACTGAATGTTTTATAGAATTCTGCTGTGAATCCATCAGGACCTAGGCTTTTCTCTGTCGGTAAGTTTTTAATGACATTTTCAATCGCATTAATTGATATTGGTTTGTTCAGGATTTTTATATCTTCCTGGTTCAACTTTGGTAATTTGTACATTTCTAGGAATCTGTCGATTTCTTCTGGGTTTTCTATCCTATTGGAGTAAAGATTCTCAAAGTAGGTATTAATGATCTTTTGAGTTTCTGTAGAATCTATAGTGATTTCATCCTTTTCATTCCTTATTGCATGAGTTTGAGTTCTTTCCTTCCTTTTTTTGATAAGATTGGCTAGATTTTTATCAATTTTTTTACTCTTTCAAAAAACCAACTCTTTGGTTTTTTGTTTGTTTGTTTGTTTTTGTTTGTTTTTTAAAAAACCAACTCTTTGATTCACTTATTTTTTGTAGAGTTTCCTTTGTCTTAATTGCATTAATTTCTGCCCTGATCTTTATAATCTCCTCTCTGTTTTAGGCTTTGAGTTTCACTTGTTCTTTTTCTAAAAGTTTGAAGTGCAGCATTAGGTTATTTATTTGTTCTCTCTGTTTTCCTTATGTGTGAGTTCACTGCTACAAATTTCTCTGTGAGAACTACTTTCATTGCATTCCACAAATGCCAGTAAGTTGTATGTGCATTTTTACTTGTTTGTAGGTATTTTTTAATTTCTTCGGTGACCTATTGGTTGTTCTGGAGGTGGTTGTCTAATTTTTAAGTGTTTATGGAGTTTTGGAGTTCCTTTTGGCATTAATTTCCAATTTCATTGCACTGTGGTCAGATAATATGCAAGGGATAAGTTCAGTTCTTTGGCATTTAGGTAGCTATACTCTATGGGTAGAACACGGTCTTTTTAGAGAAAGTCCCATGTGCAGCTGAGAAAAATGTGTATTCTGGTGTTGTGGGGTAGAATACTCTGTATACATGTACAAAGTTCATTTGTTCACAGATTTGGTTCAGGTCTGTTATTTCTTTGCTGATTTTTTGTCTGGTTGACCTGTCTCTTGCATCAAAGGGGTGTTTAAGTCCCTTATTACAATAGTGTTTTGATTATTTGGTTTCTCATGTCTGTTAAGATTGGACTTGTATAGTTTGGTGCTCCAATATTTGCTGCAGACATGGTTAGGATTGTTATTTCTTCTTCTTGCAGTTTTCCCCTAACTAGTTTGTAGTGACCTTCTTCATCTCTTTTGATTGTTTTCGTTTTGAAGTTTACATTGTCTGCAAACAAAATAGCTACCCCTGCTTTTTTCTGAGAACCTGTTGCATGGAGAATTTTTTTTCCATTGTTTGACTTTCAGTCTATGGATTTCCTTTTGAGTAAAGTGTGTTTCCTTTATACAGCATATTGTGGGATTTTCTTTCTTTATCCACTCTGCCAATCTGTTTCTTTTAACTGGTGAATTGAGGCCATTTACATTAATAGTTATAACTGTTATATGCTGGCTTATCCTTGTCATGTTATTTATTTGCTGATGGTTTCCTATTTTTGCCATCTGTTTAATTGCTTGCTCTGCTTGAGGGTTCCTTTCTATTGTTGTTCTTCAGATGGTGGTCTCTTTTTTCTCTGTGTAGAATATCTTTTAGTACTTTTTGTAAGGTTGGTCTGGCACTCATGAAGTTCTTCAGTTGTTCTTTGTCATGGAAATATTTTATTGAAATTGAAGAACAGTTTTGCAGAATATATCAGTCTGGGTTGGAAGCTGTTTTGTCATAGAACCTGTAATACCTTGCTCCAAGCTCTTCTAGATTGCATGGTTTGTGTTGATAAGTCTGCTGTAATTCTGATGGGCTTTCCTTTATAGATGATCAGTTTCTTTTCTCTAGCAACTTTTAATAATCTATTCTTTTGCTGGATATCTGAGATCTTGATTATTATATGTCTGAGAGTGGTTTTATTTGGGTTATGGCTAGTTGGAGTTCTATATGCCTCAATTAATTGTACATCAGTATCTTTTTCCATGCTTGGGAAATTTTCTACTATTATTTCTGCAAATATTCTTTTTATGTCATTTGTGTTGTCTCCTGCTGTTTCATTGACTCCTATTACTTGGAAATTATTTCTCTCTTCCTCGTCTTGCAGCTGTTGGATTGATTTTTCCTGGATCCTTGATGATTTTAAGTGATCCTTTCACCATCTCTAGCTGCCATGCTGTCTTCAAGATCTGAAATTCTATCTTTGGCTTCATTCATACAGTTTTACAAGCTTTCAGTTGAAGTTTTCATCTCCTGGAAAACTCTTTGAGTCTGTTTCATGTGTTCTAATTCATTCCTATATTGCTCATGTAACATTTCCATCTGTTGTCTATGTTCATCTATTTTTTTATCTGTTTCTTCTCTAGATGAGGAGCATTTCTTTCATTATTATTGTCATTTCATTTTTTGCCTGAGAGATTATTTCTGATCTGATCTCTTCTATGGCCTGATGGAGTTGTTTCTTTACTTCAGATGAGATCATTTCAGGTATGTGGCTTCCAAGTTCTCCTATGTCAGTGTCTCCTGGACTGGGTGGAGTTGAGCTCTGAGACTGCATTTTGCTCCTACATCTTGTCATTTTGGATGTCAGATGAAAAATGCTGAGCCACAAGGTACCCAGGCAGCTCACCAAAGGACTCTAGGGACCCTAGTTTACCTGGATATCAAACTTATCCCAAGATGGAGGTACCGCTTCCTCAGGCTGAGCTCCTTCTCTGTCCCAAAGTCACATGGTGGAGCACATGCACAGGCCTTACCCACCAATAGACAGTTCAACAGAAATGAGCTGCTGAGGTGGGGCTTCCCCACTTGCCTGGCCGAGCTCTTTCTCTGTCCCTGTCAGTTTCTTTTCTGACAGAGGATTAATAGTCAGCACATATGAAGAATTAAAATAAACAATATAAATAATCTTATCAACAAAATGGCAAATGAACTGAAATGATGCTTCTCAAAAGTAGTACAAGTGCCTAATATCTATATGAAAAAGTCCACAATCATTAGCCATTTGGTGTAAACCAAATCTACATTGAGAGTCCATCTCACCCCACTCAGAATTGCCATTATCAAAAATACAGTAAGTGATAGCAAGAATATGGGATAAGAACTTTTCTACACTGCTGTTGGGACTGTAAATTAGTATAGCCACTAGGCATTGAAGAAATTCATTTAATCCAAGAAGATACTCATAGACTAAAAATCAAAGGATGGAAAACAGTATTTCATGTGCCAGGACCCTGAAAACAAGCAGGGATATCAGTTCGAACATCTGACGTGGTAAAATTCAAGTTAAAAGTGATTAGTTGGGACAAAGTACATCAGTACATACTAGTTTAAGGAAAAATCAGGAAGAAGATATAATACTGCTAAACATATATGCAACAAATACAAGAGCATCTACCTTCATAAAACAAAGGCTGCTGAAACTAAAAGTTCAAGTAAACATTAACACAGTCATAGTAGGGGATTTTAACATCCAACTTTTGCAAAGTGACAGGTCAACTAAACAAAAAGAAAAATCAATACAAAAATTTCAGAGCTCAACTACACCCTTGAACATATGGACTCACTGGATATATAGGGTATTTGTCTTTGTTACTTTTCTCTTGTTGCTAAGACAAAATGCCCATCATCCAAAATTTAAAAAGAAAGGTTTATTCAGCTCAAAATTTGTGGAGATATCGGTCCATAATCAACTGGCGCCAAAGCAGGGTGGTGTGGCACAGGGGCAACAGTTCAAGGCAGCAGAAGACAGCAAAAGCAACAAGAGCATAAGTGGGGGAGAGCAGGCCTCTTTTCTTCCTTTATATTGTATGAAGGCTACCCACCCACACTATCTCTGTGCCCCCTCTGGCACAGGCTCAGGATGTTTACAAAGTGAGGGCCCTGACCCCCTTCCCAATCACTTAGTTAAGCCTCTAAACTTCTCAGTTCTCAAGTTGACACATTGTATCAACCATTACAGTATTCCACCCCTTTATAACAGAGTATACATTCTTTTCAGCAGCACATAGTACCTTTTCCAAAAATATAACACATACTAGCCCACAAAGCCTGGTTAGATATATAAAATAAATAAAATCTATAAAATAAAATAAATATAAAAGAATGGAAATCATACCACATATTCAACCCAACCACTGTGCAATGAAAATAGAAATCAATGATGGAAGAAATCTCAAAAGAGGAAAGAGCTCCTGGAAAATTAACATGCTCCTATACAATAAATGGGTCACAGAATAAATCAAAGAAGAAATTTTTAAAATTCTGGAAGCTAGTGACAATGACTGTAAAACTTTGCAAAACCTCGGGGACACTATGAAAGTACATTTCATTAAGGAAGTACTTCCATTAAGGAAGACCAAAGAAGTTCAAATAAGTAAGTTGTGAGAAATCTTAAGATCCTTGAGAAACAACAATAAACTAAAATTATTGAGGGAAATTATAAAGACTAGAGTGGAATCCAGTGAAATTGAGACTAAAAAATCTATACAAAATCAACAAGTTGAAGAGCTGATTATTCAAAGAAGAAATGAAATAGACAATCCCTCAGCAAGACTCACTAAGGGAAAGAGAGAAAAGACTCACAACATTGCAATTAGAAATGACAAAGTTCAAATAATAACAGATACTATAGAAGTCCAAGAGATTGTTACTACTTTAAAAAATTGTATCAAAAATTAGCAAATTTTGAAGAAATGGACAGATTCCTAGACACATAGAAACTATAAAACCTAATCAAAGAAGACATAAATATGCTTCATAACCCAATAACAAGCAAAGAAATGTCTCAGTAATAAAAAATCTACCAACTACAAAGGCCCAGGATCTGATGGATTTACAGCTGAATTGTAAACAGCCTTTAAGGACATTACATTACCAATACTCCTTAAGCTCTTCAAAGAAATTCAAAGGCATAGAGTACTTCCAAATTCATTTACAGAAGCCAGTATCACCCTGAACCTTAAGCCAGATAAATACCCTACAAAAAAGAGAGCTATAGGCCAATCTTTAATGAATATAGATGCAGAAGTTCCTCTATAACATATTAGCAAATAGATTAAGCAGATTAAAAAAGATGATATATCATGATCAAGTAGGTTTCATCCCAAAGATGCAACATACATAACAGGCTGAGATGGTTCAACATGTGTAAGTCAATAAATGTAACACATCACTTAAGAGCAAGGTTAAAAGAAAATGATATCAATAGATATACAAAAGGCTTTAGACAAATTCCAACATCACTTCATGAAATGGGCTAGAGAAATGAACAGACACTTCAAAGTGGAAGAAATACAAATGCCAACAAATACATAGAAAACAATTTTAACATCTCTGGTCATTATAAAAATGCACATTAAAGCAATGCTAAGATTACATTTGACTCCAGAAAGAATGGCAATCTTTGGGAAATCAAACATTAACAAGTGCTGGTGTGGCTATGGTTAAAAAGAAACTCTCCTGCACTGTTGGTGGGGATGCAAACTAGTACAACTATTATGGAAGTCGGTATAAATATTTCTCAAAGAACTGAAATCAGAGATTCCATAACAACCCAGTTATGCCTCTGCAAGGTATCTTCCCCAAACAGCTTAAGTCATTATACTACAGTGATATATGCATAACAATGTTTATAACAATACAATATGTAATAGCTAAATCCTGGAAGTAGCCTGTATATCCATCAACAAGTGACTGGATAAAGAAAATGTAGTATTTACATATAATGAAATAGTACCCAGCTATAAAAAAATGGCACATTTTAGACATCTTTAGAAAAATGATGCACTTGGAAAATACAATGTTGAGTAAAATAAACCAGACACACAATCATAAATACTGCATCATATCTCTCAGTTGAGTAATGGACAGTACAAAGAAAATGATAAAGGATGGATAGAAAGGGACAAGGGAACAGTGCTCTGGAAAGTACTCAAAGGGAACAAGCATGAAGGGTGAGGAGAAGGCGAAGGAGAAATGAAAGCAATAAAGGTGTGGTAACATAGGAACCTAATAACCCCAATTAATGTAAACACTATATGCCATAACACGAGCTAAGATAATACCAACCAGTATGAAAAAGACATTAAGGGAACCCAAGAAAGAGGATGGAGGCAGAGGGAAGTTGAAGAGGATTAGAAAAAAGCTGTAAAATGTACATATAACCACCCTCCAAGATAAGTGTAAATTGCATGCATTACAAACATGTACTGAAAAATTTTGTTAATTAAAATTAAAAATAGTAATAAATTGGAATTCTCCCCTCAAACAGACACTAAATTTCTCTAAATCAATCACAAATAAGATGCATTAAAAATCATCTACTACTGACAATACTGGGAAAATTGGGGGGGCAGAGACAGGATCTTGCTATGTAAATCAGGCTGGCCTTGAGCTCACTATGTAGTCCATGCTGGCCTTGAACTTTTGGTGCTTCTGCCTCTCTCTCTCTGACTGCTGGGATTACAGGCATCCACCACCATGCCCAGATTGGAAAAAATATTTTGATCTTTCATTTGAATTTCATTAAAACTGTCTACCTAATTTAGGAATAATTAAAGAATATAATTTCATCCTCAAAATCGAAATCATACCTTAGTGTAGACATTTTAAGAAAGCAAATTGTCTACTTCAGTTCAATATTGCAGAATTATTTATTTATATCTTTTCCTTCCGTTTAAACTATAGTTAAGACAAAAAGAAAATTCACACAGAAAAAAAGAGGACATTGGTAGTCGTCTTTGGATGTAGGCTTTCAACCATCTGTTTTGAGAGAATGTAGGCATGAATGTCTTGCCAAATGAAATGGAGCCTAGGAAGCTTCAAAAGAAATACTGTAGAGGAGTGCACAATATAACTGGAAGCCAATCTTCATGCAAAAGTCATGGTGAGACTCTGGGTTTCAAATTGTAACCTCTATATTCCTTGATTCCATCTCTTCCCATAAGACGGGCAGTCCATATAATTCTCAACAAGACACAAAAGCATAGCACCCTCTCTAAAGAAACCCAACAAACTGAGAACGGCCAAGGCTCTCTGTTTCTCTCTTTACCATGATAAAGCAAATGATGACCCCGGCTATCAGGAAACTTACCCTAAGATAATAAAGGAACAGGAAGGCTCAGGGGGTATACACAGACATATAAACACCAAAGAAATTATCATGAGCTATTCGGAATGTGTCATTCATTTTGTCATAAAATAAATATTGATGACTTACTAGTTATCTTGGTATAGCACACAGCTATTAGTAAGACAGGGACTCTATTTTCAGTAAGTCTACATTTTCAGTTCCAAATGAGGTTAGCATAAAAAATAGTTTCAGCATGGGAAAAGTCAAGAAAGCAAATAGCTCAAGTGGAAGATTCTAAAAAAATAAGAATTAAAATATATTTCATTAGTCAATAAAATTAGGAAAAATGAGGCTTTTACAATATAATGAAGAATATGTCTCATTCAGAAGAAAAACAGAAGGTAAAATTTCAGGCCAAACAAAAAAGATATGTATCAAAGTTAGCATTCAAGTATTACAAAAAGAAATGTAATCTGATTTTGAAGAATTATTGGTATATGACGTGATACTTGAAATATATTTTAGTCACTAAGAGTTCACATGATTGAGTCAATCAAAAACATCTAAAAGAATCACTTGGGACTATAAGGAACAGTATATATATATATATATATATATATATATATATATATGAAACAGGAAGAGGTAAATATGCAGAAAAATGCAAATATAAAAATTAGGCTGTAACTGACAAAAATTTGGATGAAAAATTTATGGGCATTAATACATTCTTTATAGTTTGTAATACATGGAAACACATAGAAAGTAATCAGCAGATATTGCACTAAATTGATAAATCAAGAAAAAGAGGAACAAAACCATATATTAAGATAACTGTGAATAAAACCAAAATAGAACTTTCCAAAAACTGGTTTGAGGTATATAGTCACACCACAGGATAAGGAATTATTGAATTTTCATTAGTCACTTTTGTAAAATGTAAATGAGTCATACCATATGCACATGAAGTATAAGAATAAAAAACTTTTGAATTCTAAAATCTTTTTATAAGTTACTAAAAAAATTGTAACTGCCTTCCTTTTTCTCCCTGAAATTAACCATTATCATGACTTATAAATATCATTAATCCTATTAATCCTCCCAAAATGCTCCCTCTCACTAAAAATACATCTGTCCCATTTTTCTTTCCAGTTTCTGAAGCAGTTCTACAAATCCTCTTCTATGGTGATTATAGGTAATGTGTCTTTTACTGTAATAAATTTTTATATTTAAACATTATATTACTTTTTATTTTACTTTCTCATATAAGAAAAATCAAGTGATATTTAAGCTTGTGTGTCTGATTTAGTTCACTTAATATTATGTCCTAAAGGGCTGGGGATATAGCTCAGTGGAGTAAGTGCTTGCCTAACAAGCGCAGGGTCCTGAGTTCGATCCGCAAAAAAAAAAAAAAAAAAAAAAAAATTATGTCCTAAAGGTGCACCTATTTCTCTAACATAATGAATCTAATTTATCCTTCTCCATAGCAGATATACTATTTTACACAGCATGTATGTCACATGTTTTATACATTCATATGTTGAGGAACATATACGCCATTTCCAAAAATTAGATATTATGAGTTATACTCCTATTAATATGGGTATGCATGTATCATTGCAATATGATGTCTTTAACTTATTCATGAAGATACCTAAAAAGGAGAATAGCTGGGTCAAATGGTATTTCTATTTTTAGATTTTTAGGGAATCACTCTGATTTTTATACTAGTTCTACTAATTTACACTCCCAATAACAACGTAGAAGAATTTCTTTTTGCCCTGCAACCTCACAGCATTTGAAGCCATTCTTTATGGTGCAAGATGGTACCTCAGTATTATTTTATTTTCCATTTCTCTAATGGCCAAACACTTTAAACATTTTTTTTCATGTACCAATTGGCCATCTGTACATTTTTTCAAAAATATCTATTCCTTTCTCTGGTGCATTTTTAGACTGGGTCTTTTATTTGGGTAAGGCTTTTAAAAAAAATATTCTAGTAATTAGTCCTGTGAGTAGTAGCTGACAAAAAATACTTGTAAATTTTTACATTGCTTATTCATTCTGTTAGTGGTTTCCTTTCCCATGCAGAGGCATTTTTCAATTTAGTATACAGGTAGTCTCATTTCTTAAATATTGTTTTTGTTTCTTGTGCAACTGGGGTTCTGTACAGAAAGTCATTCCCTGTGCTTATGATTTAAAGAATTGTATCTATTTACTCTGCCAGCAAACTCAGTATTTCTGCTTTTATCCTTAGGTATTAATCCATTTTCCTTTGATTTTAAAACAGAGTAAGAGATATGGGTCTAGATTAATTTGTTTGCATGCAGATAACCCGTTTTCCCAGCTCCATTTGTAACAAAGGCTATCTTTTTCCAAGTATACTTTTGCACCTTTGTCAAAAATCAGATGGTCAAAGGGGTCCATAGTTGTTTCTGCATCCTAAATTCTGTTCCATTGATCATGTCAGTCCTTCTTTAATCACTTCTTTCAATGAGTCACTCTCTGTCTTAGTCACTTTCTTCCTTGATGGGACAAAATACTCAACACAATTTAAAAGAGTATAGATTCACTTTGGGTCACTTTCCAGAGGTTTTAGTCCATAGTTGGCTGACTCCAAGGCAGGATGGCATGACACAAAGTCATGGCATGGCATGCCAGACAGAAAACAGAGCATGTAAGAGGGTCTGGGTAGGGAGATTAACCATTCTAGGTCGTGCTTCCGTAAACCTGCCTCTTCTGATCATTGTCCTCCTAATAGTAAGTCAGGTATAATCTCCCACAATCCAGTCACCTTGCCTATGAGACCATGGGGTTTAGGGAGGCATCTTGATATAAACCAAAATACTCTAATTCATAAACGTGGTGCAGCCATGGGGCTTGCTGTGTTCAACAGCCATCTGCAGGGGATGGTAGGAGACCCCATGTAGGTGCCCAACAGTAGATTCTGGGCAGTCTGCAGTGTGTGCTGTGAGCATAAGAATCCCAGTGTTTTTGAAAGAACAGGAGAATCTATCTGAGCCTATGTGATCTCTTCTCTCCCCAGAGTCCAGTCACTGAGAGTTGCTGGTCATTCTCACAGCTCCTGGACCTCCATATTCTCGGTGTTCTTATCTAGGTCCCAGATCAAAATGGCACTTTTTTCTTCAAATTCACTAAGGACCTTCAAGTCCTCTCCTGCACCTCCCACAAGCTTTTAGTTTTTCTGATACCCTACTTTGTCAATAACTCACTATGTTCCTCTCCCCAGTGGAAAGCATAGAACTGGAAGCCTATTCCATCAGCCTGACCACCTCTGAAATGCCAGCTTCCTCTCATTGTGCCTTATTATTTTCCAAGATGGGCACTATACCCATCTGGAGTTTAGGGATGCTGTGGTCCTAGACTTTCCTAATATTGTATTTTGCTTCAGTGAGTTTCTCCTTTATCTTCCCAAATCTGGCTTTTCTCTGCCTCTCCCATCACTGTACCTGCTTTCCTCTGGTGCAAGTATCTCTGGGCCAGGATAGAAACTCCAGTTGTTCTTGAAGACTATTTTAGCTAGTCAGTGCTTTTTTATTCCTATGAATTTTAGAACTTTTATTTATGCAAAAGGTCAATAGGATTTTGATAGAGATTACCCTGAATGAAATGATCACTTATGAACAGTATGAATACTTGGAGGTAATATAGACAACCATGAGCAGATACCTTTGTATTTATTTCAGCACGATACAATTTCTTTCAGTGGTTTTGTACACACATCTTTTGACTCTGTTGATTCCTAAAGATTTTATCCCCTTTGAAAATATTGAAAGTGAAATTATTATAATTCCTCTTCAGATTGTTAATGTTTAGAAACAACTTTGGATCTTGAACATTTTCATTTCACTTGATTTCATTTGTTACTTTAAAGAGGTTTTGGTACACGGAGTTTTTAAGGTTTTCTATATAAAAGGTTACAGTATCTTTGGCAATCATTTTACTTCTTCCTTTATGGCTTGGGTGCTCTTCTTTTCTTTATTTACAGCTACTTGCTCTAGCTAGGATTTCCAATACTATAATCAGTAGAGGAGGTGATAGTAGGCATCCTTGCCATGTTCCTGATCTTAGAGGAAAAGCTCAGATTTTCAACTTTGAGTATGAGGTAATCTGTGTGCTTGTCATATACAGCCTGAGTAAAGGCTGAGTAATTTATTCTCATCTTTTTTCTATGGTGAATAATTCTTCTGTGAACATGGCTACATAAATATCTTGTCCTGATAACTATTCTTTTGAGTATTTATACTACCTTAATCTGTTTTCTGTTGTTTTAACAGAGTAGCAGAGACTAGATGATTTACAAATAAAAGATACTTATTTTTCACTGTTCTAAAAGAGAGGGGAGAGTAAGGAAGAAAAACTGAACAAAATAGAAAACAATGTTCCAATTTAAAGAACAAAATACTATTATAAAGTAATTACATTGTCATCAATGTAATATTACTGATAATTCTAAATCATATTTCTGTTGCTAACAAGTTCTTAAATTAAAAACAATAGACTTCAACTATAGATTGAGCCATTTTTAGGCTCATCTCTCTGGTATTAAGAATCAGAACTAAATAAAGGGTACTCTGGTTTCTAAAAATGTATTACACAGTTTTGAACCATCACTTCAGAATATTCAATATATCAAAGACTTTCCCAATGTACATTTAAGTAATAATTTTCTTTTCCCTGATCTTTAAACTTCACTAATATCTGAAAATATTATCTCATCATCTTTGTTGAACATTTTTTCACATATTTTCAAATGCCCATTTTGGGATTGGGTCCTTTAATTTGGGGGGGGTCTAAGGTCTTTCAATTATTTATATGTTCTAGATAGAAGTCCTTTGTCTGAGGGACAAATTGATAAAAAATTTTCCCACTTTGTAGGTCTCTATTTCACTCCGTTGATGATTTCTTTTGATTGGCAAAAATTTTAATAAGATTCAAGTTGTTGATGCTTTTGAAGTGGTTCCCTATACAGTTTGGGTTTTTTTCATGAACTCTCTGCCTACCCTTACATTGTCAGGATTTCTACCTACTTTCTCCTCAATTTAGTGTTTCTGTTTTAATATCTAGATCTTTGATCCATTTTGACTTTAGTTTAGTGCATGGTAATAGACTTGGGTCACATTTTAGTCCTTGATGTATGGAAAGCCAGTTTTTCCAGTACCATTTATTGAAGAAGCTATCTTTCTTTCAGTGAACATGTTTGGCCCCTTTGTGAAAGATAAGGTGGCTGAGTGTGTTTGTAGTTGTGTCTGAATCTTCTAACAAGTTCCACTGATCCTCAGGTCTGCTTTTTTACAGTACCATGCTGATTTTGTCACAGTGGCTTTGTAGTATAATTTCAAGTAGGGATTGTGATGCTTCCTGCCTTGTCTTTGTTGCTCAGAATTACTTTTTGTTATTCTAGGTTTCTTCTGGTTCCAAAAGAATTAGGAATGTTTTCCCTATTTCTGTGAGGTATGTTAATGGTATTTTGATCAGAATGGAATTAAATCTATGTAACAATTTTGGGAGTATGGCCATTTTCACTATGTTGGTTCTTCCTATCCATGAGCAAAGGATATCTATCTTCTGATATCCTCTTCAATCTCCTTTTCTAGAGTACTGCAAATTCAATGTATAGATCTTTTCATTAGATTGACTCTTAAATTTTTTTTTTATGCTATGGGTATGGTTTCCCTAATTTCTCTCCGTGAGTTTGTTGTTTGTGTACAAGAATGCTATTAATTTTTGAGTGTTGACTTTGTATTCAGCTACACTACTGAATTTGGTTATTAAATCCAGAAGTTTTGGGGGGGGAGTTTTTGGGTTCTTCTATGTAGAGTATCACGTCATCTGTGAATAGTGATAATTTAACTTAGAAGAAAGTTTTGTCAGAAATTAATTCCTGTTGGCTGCAAAGCATGTCAAATCAAAAAGCTGTTAATGTGTAAAAATTATATGTCTAGGATAAGACTAAGTGTTAGACAAGAGACTACAGTACATCTCTTTTATAAATGGAATACAAATATCATAGTAACTTATCTACCTTCATCTATTGTTTTGAAAAGTACATGAACAAACTCTCCTTTAACAGAACTTGCTTATCATCCCTTTTTACTGAATTCATATTTTCTTTCCGCTTCCCACAAAGCTTAAGATATTTTTGTCTTTGAAAACATTTTAATCATCCTATCACATTTCCCTAGAACAAAATTAAAATTTCCAAAGATAAATTGTAAAAAAATTCTTTAATAGTTTGTTATTATAAAATTATAATACTACTGACCAAATAAACATATTATAATTATAATCATTATAAAATATCAAAAATAAGTTTTTGTTGTAAATATGAATTGTATAATTAACAACTGAATAAAGATAGGTGAGAAGTCAGGGTCAGGTTGGAAAAGTGGAAAGAGGTGGTCGAGTTCTTGGGGTTTCTCACTTTTATTCACAATAACTTTGAGCAGGATACTTTTTTAAAAAATTTTCTGGTATCAAGAGTATTTAAGTCAAACACATATTTTGTTAATAAAGCCCAGTTTTTAAATATTTCTAATTAAGAGCTGTGCATTTTTAAATGAAAACGGATTATCAGATTTTAAAAATAGTTTTGCCATTTTCTCTTTATATGTGACGCAAAAGCTTTTCCTGAATTTTCAAGTTTCTCTCTACTGTGAATGTTCAATAATAAGTACAGTTCAACATCTTCAATTAAACTCTAGATTGTCACTTTACTTCTGATGACACTGCATATCTCAACTGATTTTTAAGACTGTTCAAAACTTTTCCGGCCAAAACATACAGTATTGTTTTGATGGACAGTCTTTAAATGTAAAATTCACAATGTCTATCATAAAAACAATCAAAAAGTTTAAGGACTGATTCTCGCTCAAAGTATTAAAATGATTGCCCCGAATCTTGCTTAAAATATTAAAAAATATTGTTCTCTTCCATCTCCCAGTCCAACCAACTGAAAAAAAATGAATCTTCTTTCTGATTACATTAATAGCGGTTTTAATTTTTTTCTGAAGTATCTAACTTTAAGATGTGGTTTTCCTAACAGCTGTAAAGTTTTAAACAACAAAGAAACTTTAACAATAACATATTTTGAAGTAAACCCTTAGGCTAAACCACCCTGTTGAGCTGACAGTTGGGCTAATTTGTTAAGGAACATGCAGAAAACCCTTCCAACAGAACACTGAAACAATTTAGGCCTTTGGGTAACAAAATATACTTAGGGAGTGGGAAGCGGTGTCAAGTGTCGCTAACTGAAAGTGCAAAATTTTTCTAATTAGTGCTGTGTCCTTTTTCTGTCTAACCAAAAATACCCTTCAGGTTCGGAGGTTCCCATCTGCAACAGGTCTATAACGAACTGGCGACGCCACAGCTCAAGACTGGACCATCCAGACACAACCAGAGGCGGAGGCAACTCTAGGGAAAGCGGGTACAACCCACAGCTCTGTCACCTCCGTGTCTCCTCCTGGTCCAGCAACTGAGCGACGTGCCAGGGCCCGAGTTTGTCTGTGAATAAATATGGTAGCTCAGCAAATCCTCAACTTCGCGACACTGCCGGAGACCAAGCGGCCAGGCCGGCGGGGCGTCGCAAGGCGCCTCCTCAGCGCTCATCCAGGGTCCAGCCAGTAGGAGGAGACGACGCGCAACCCCCGGGGCTACAAAACTCGGCTCCAAGCACACCGCGCTGAGTGAAAGAGACGCGCTCTTAGGCGCCCCCCAGAGGCGGCCTTCGTCCCATAGCCACCGCGACCCAAACCCCTCTTACCCCGCGCCGCTCCGCCTTCGCACGTCGCCGCGCGCGCTCCGCCCGTCTCAGAGGCTCACGGGAAGCGTAGTCGGCACGGCGCCCCCGCCTCCCAGCCCCGCCCAGCTCCCTCCGGTCCGACTTCCGGTTTCCTCGCGCAGCCCCGGCGGCGGCCCGCGGACAGCGGCTACTCCTCCGCGGCCCGGAGGCGCGGGCCCACCCTCCCACGGCCCAGCTCGACGCCGCCTCCGGCCACGCGTGGATCCTGCCGCGGTCAGCGGGCTGGGGTCCTGCGTGCACGTTGCTGGGAAACGGGCTTCGATTCGCTACTCCTGCCTGAACGCCGGGCTCGCGGGTAGAGGGTAGGGCTGCGCCGCGGCCGAGGCCGAGGCGGAAGAGATGGGACTCCCTCCGCGGCGAACCCGGAGCCGTTACCTCTGCGGGGGAAGCAGCGGTGCCTTCGAGGAAACCGGAAGCCCGTGGTGACCCCTGGCCGACCCGGTTTGTTTTCAGCCAGTCTCCAAACAATTGGGGAATCGAAACCCGGCGGCCCTGGGGGCGGCCCTGCGTTGCCGGGGCTCAGGGTGAGTGAAGCGCTCGCGCCGGGTGTGCGCTGGCGGCCGCGGGGCCGGGACCAGCACCAGCCTCCTCGACGTTCCGGGCCGAGCGCCGCGTCCTTTCCCGCGCCCTCCCCGCGCCCCTCCTCTGACTAGGGGAGGCCCACCCGGGGCACCTCTCGCCCGGCTCTGCAGCCCCTCCTGGCCTGCGCGTCTCACCTATTGTTCTTTTGGTGCTCTAGTTTGCTGGGCGCCTTCAGTTTCGTTTCATTCACTGAGACGGCAAAGAAGTGAAAGGAACGAGGGACATTGACGAGAGCGGTGCTGCCCAGACCTCAGCCCTGCACGATATTAAGGGCTAGCCTAGCGCTGCGTCGTTTCTCCCGTGTGTAGCCCACGCTTTACAGCCCATTTTCGGTTATTTCTTGCGAGATAGGCTAACACCTTCGTCCCCTACACGCAAGGAACTCGAGTAATACTCGAAAGTGAGATAAAATACCCACAAAAACGAATACAAATCAAAATATAAATTGCTTCAGACGTACTGTGTTGGAAATACCCAAAGATGAACTAGACACTGAAGTACTAGGGTTGAAGTTGACCCTTCAACACAGAAGGCACATTCTTTGGGATTTTTCAGTTCAATTGCGCAAGATCTTAAGGCTTAAGATGAATTGCAGGTCTCTAAAAACTCTCCAATTCCCCAGTCTGTTGTGATCACCACATCTTGTGTAAATTGGGAATAGTGGGTAATTCAAGGATAATTACAAGTTTGAATGCAGTGTTGTTGGTAAGTGCTACAACGTATCCAAATATAAGGCTTTCTGTTAAAGAGATGGCACTGGATCAGATCAGAGGACCGCAATCTGGGTGCTGGTTTTTCCATGTATTTATTTGACAGTGGTTAATAGGTAAACCTTATCCTCCTGCTGCTTTGCCCTGCCTCTGAAATAAGGGTAATGCGTACTCTTAAGACAGGAACTTACTTTCAGGAATTCAGCTAGCGCTTGAATCAGCTACCCATGTTCATGTCTCCTTAAAACAACTGTGAAATGTGGAGGAGGTTCTTGCCCACCTCAAACGCTTACATAGATACACAGAATTCTTACAAAGAACAAAATAGGTAGTTCCCCAGAAGGCGAGGTCCGGGGCTTAGCCTCTCATAAAACATTTGAATGATATTAATTACCAGTACAGAGTATTATCATAATTATGAAGTAAAATGTGAGTTTTGATCCATAAAGTAATAAAACAAATATAACTCTATTAAATAACTTACGTTCTGAATCAAAGTGTAGCTGTCCTGTTCTTCCTAGAACATAATTGATAAAATCAGTAATGTTCAATGTATGATGGGTGCTGAGGTTGCATTGAGATACATTACTTTAAGAAAGTAATAAAGAGAAATAGGCGCCCCTTCAAATTGTGCTGTCCTTCAGTTATGCCCATGATAATACTTTTCTTGCCAAAATTGGTGTAGACTTGAGGTCATGTAATTTTACCTATTGCTCACTTTCTGGAACAAAGGCGAGTTCCCTTCTATTTAGGTTCTCATTTTGTATTTTGATTAAAATTTTGCCTTCACAAATTAGGAAGGTGGCATCTATATAGTCCAACTCTACCACTTATAGTTGGCAAAGTATAGATTCAGACAGGTGGCCAGATATATAATCCATGCAGAGCTACCAAATCTGGTTTTTATGTCTTTCACCAGACTTAGTTTTGTCATAGACTTCTGCCTTGTTCAGGCTCTGACTCATAAATTCAAATTCACTTTGTGTTGCCTTTCAGAATGTGTGTCTGGACAGCTTAGCTGGACAGCTTCACATTCCAACTTTGTCACTGTTTTATAGCTGTAGGTAATTTTCATAGACTGTTTGTAAAGTAGAATAATAGTGTCTACCTAAGAAATGGGAAAATGCTTGTAAAAACATTAGTTCTTAACGTATTTGTGGTCAGTAAGTGGTAGATATAGCAGTGTTGCAAAGGATAGGATACTAATATTTATTGCTAAAAAAAGAACAATCTGGTGTCAGAAGATATTTTTGTAATTTTCCATACCAAGCCCCAGTGTATGTAACATGAAGAAATGGCCGCAATTTCAGATATTTTAAAATAGTTCTGATTAATAGTGTTTAACTGTTTCTTTTCCTCTTACGTTTCTTCACTAGCCTCAGGTATTACTGTTCTCTTTTCTACCCACCTCTGACAAACTGCCCATTGTTCCTATAATTTTATTGTTATTAACAATAATTGTTACTGTCTTTCACCTCAGTTCTTTAATTTATGGTTAAACAAACCTGTAAGAAGAAACAGAATTGAATTGTCAAATATATGAAATGTTTGTATAACCACAAAGAGATGTATTTGCTTTTAAATGTACCATATCTAATTCTAGCACTACTGTAATGGGATTAGATGATGAATATGAAACTAATTCCTGTACTATTAAAAACAAAATAAATAGAAACTTGGGGTTTTTTTTAACCAATTCATAACATACAACTAACCTTGCCTACAAGTGTTCACAAAACTAATTACAATTGGAATTCTATAAATCATATAGCACCTTAGCATTGTTGTATCTAGATGAGTGGTTCTCAAATTGGTATGGACCCTTAAAATCACCTAGGGTGTTTCTTGAAAGTGCAGTTTGAAATTTTCTCTCCAGATATTCTGATTTACATAAATCTGCAGTTGAGCAAAGTAACCAATATTTTTGAACAGAACTCCTAAGTGATTCTAAGACAGTGTTCTATACCTCTCTTTTTTTTTTTGGTAATGCTAGCAGTGGAAACACTGGCCTTCACCCTAAGCTCCACACCCCTCCCTCTATTGCAGACAGAGTCTCACTAAGTCTTTCAGTTGTCTGAGCTGAACTAGAAATTGTGATGCTCCTACTTCAGCCTTCTAGAGTACCAGGATTACGGGCCTGCACTCACTTTCTAAAACAGTGCTGTAGGTCATCTCCAGCTTGTAGCAGTGTTCCTTGAGAAAGCCATAATTGCTTTGGGTCATTTTTCTGTGATAAGTAAACATACATTTATTGTTTCATGATTAAAAGAAGTCCAGGGATATTTGAGTTTTGGAAATGACCACTATCCATGCCTGCTAGATTATTTAAGACATTGTCCTGTCTTCTGGTTATTTTAATTTTTTTACTCCCTTGTAGTGTTGGTGGTCTAACCCAGGACCTTCTTGCATGTGCTAGGCAAGCAGTGCTCTATCACTGAGCTATTCCCCTAACCTAGTAGTTATAAGTTTGACAACAAAATTGTGCTAATGGCATTATTTTTAAAAGATTAATGGAAAGTTGTTTTTAGAAAAATTACAGTAAATAAGACCAGGTATAGGTGAATAATGTTAAATGTTAAAACTAGTTTGATCTATTTTTATTAAGTATAGTCAGAACTAGTTATACTTTACCATTTGGCTAGAAAAATCAAACTCCCTGGGCTAGCTAATTTGTATATCCATGAAAAGACATTTTATTATAACAGAAGTATCTGAAACATGAATCCAACTGCTATAGCTTTTTCTTCTGTTAGAAATACGGTTGAAGAAAGATGAAAGGGGCTTATATCAGTAATAAAACCAAAGGTTACGTATAGCATACTTTATTACTTTTTAGGAGTTTTCTTTTCAGTACAATAATAAATAGAACATCAGCCTTGTATTATTTGATTTCTTTCTAAGATCTTATTTTTCTTGACTGTTTAACCAGAGATCTGATTTATGCAAAACAGTGGGATAGATAGAATTGTGATATATATGTGTGTTTTCTCAGGGGTAGAAAATAAAATTCTCATTTTCATTTACAACTGATTTAAGTGACAGTTATTTTAAAGCTTAATAAAACTTGATGGTTTTCATCTGTAGTGCAGGTAAGTTCTGTCTTATATATGTTATATGACTTTTTCATATTTTTAGGATATATTTTAAAAAGTTTTCATGTTTTCTGAAACATTTGAAATATAGAATAAAAATACAGAATGATTTCAAACTTGAGGTCTTTTAATACAAATGTTTTCTTACAGAGAGATTGTCCATATGTAACTTTTTAATGAAACAAAGCTAACAAATACAGAACAAGTCTTGCTACTCACTTGGTATATTGAATAAAATGTGACCCTGTTGACATTTTTTGAATGAGCACATACACACCCCTATCAAAAATACTTAATAAGCTTTCTATGGGGTTCTAGTGTTATAGTTCTTTGTAAATGTAAGCTTTTATAAAAGATTCATTAGGATGGGAAAATATTAATAGCTTAGGCTCTGATATCTTAAGTGCCTCTGTTATATACTAATTATCTGATCTTAAATAAGCTTCATGACCTTTTCTGGGTCACACTTTTCTGTGAAATGGGTTTAATATGATTTTACCACAAAAACCAACTTAATTGGATAGCCTTGAAAATTAAATGAGATAATATTTATGAACAGCACACCACTTAGTTCATTTAGTTGTTGTGTTAATCAGGATTGTGTTACTATAACGAAATATCTGAGATAGGATACTTACAAAGAAAAGGTTACTTAGCTTATATTTTTGAAGTTTAAGTCCAAGGTCAGGTGGCCCATTAGGTTTTGGACCTATGACAAGGGCGTGTGTGGGGCAAGCTACTCAGATCTTAAGCCAGGAAGCAGAAAGAAAGGGAGAGTATTGGACCAAAGTCCCCACGTCCTCTCTGAGGGCACACTGTCAAGGATCTGGGGATCTCCCTTAGGCTCCATTAAGATGACAGTATTAACCAGTACTCCCACCCTGGAGATTGGATCTTTGGATGACACTTATCCAGACCATAGCAGTTGTCAATATTTTTAGTAAGTGTATCTAAATATTGTTCACATTCTTCATGTCTTTTTTAAAAGTCTGCAGGTTAAAAACCAAAATCTATAGTCCCTATCAATCACAAAAGACTATCTCATTTTTTCATCCTATCTTTCTAACCTTACGCTTTTCAGCCTTCCTCCCTATACTCTCTGAGGTGTTTAAACTTTGAAAACTATTCCTCGTTCCCACCCCTAAAGCACATTGCATTGTTTCAAGTATATTACCTACAATTATAATAACTACTTTCTTGCACAACAGTCTCCCACACTGGGTTTTCTTGCTTACTAAATTATTGTTTTATTATAAAAACAGTTGATACAAAAATCACAGATGAGCTTGTGAAAAGCAAAAATGTAAAAGCTCAGATTTTTAGAGTAAACAATGGGACATCTACTTCAGTGGTGTAGAGCAGCTCATGCTATGTATACGTTGTCTTCAGCAGTTTTATTTTTAATTCAGATTTTACCCCTTTAGACTGCATCCCACCACTTAAGCAGCCACCTACTCTTTATTTTACTTTCAAAAAACAACATATGTGTGGGTGAATCTTATATGCAGAGACATACACATGCTTGCAGTTTGCAATACTGGAAATAAACCATGTTTTCCTTTTGCAAAGCAGATACCGAAGGTTTTGACTAGCAACAGTATATCTGGGATGATGATTACTACTATTTTGGAATAGAGTTGAAGATAGAAAGGGGAAAAGTAAATCCTGTTAGTTGAAGAAATCCTAAACAGTATATTATTAGAAGGTTGGCTTACATTAGAATGAGTTAATTATGGTAATGTGAATCTGCCACTTTTTCTAAGATAGCATAACCCATTCTTGTTGGATTTTATACATAAACTGAGGATTCTAATTTAAGAGTAGGAGTTACTGGGAGGTGACAGTAAGGAAGAAGGTTGATAAAATTGAAGTATGGGGCCAGGGGTATAGTTCAGCAGCACAGTGCCTATCTGGCAAGCACAAGCTTTGATTGCCAGTGGGAGGTGGGGGTGCTGCTGTGAATCACATTATTTTGTATAATTAATCTGCACTAGTGAAAAACATAGTGAAAAACTATAAAAAGATGGTTAAAAACATTTCAGTTGGTATTTGTAGGTTTTATCTACTAAAGAGTTGAAGTATATAGATTAATTTTTACCAACCTGTCTTGACTCCTACATGGGCAAATCACTTAGATACTCCAAACTCCAGGTTCATTTTATATGAGTTGGAAATTTTTAGTTATAAATTAGAAAGGCAAAAATACAGCAGTAGACCAGAGTCACAGTATTACTAGTAAAACTTCTCATTAATGAAATAGTCCCGTTGTCTGAAATAAATTTTTAAAAACCCCACTTTATAGGTCTCAGTTGATACAGAGAGCTTTGGAAGAAAGGCATAGTGAAGCATGGACTGGAGGGTCAGATTGGTTCTGTTCACATCTCAACTCTACTACTATGTTAGGTTGGAAAACTAACTTGAATTCTACCTAATTTTCTTCATTTGTAATGCTCTTGAAAAGTGACTAATCAACTTCCATATCAAGGAAGGAATAGCAAAAAATTTTCAGAAATCATTATTAACCTAAAATACATGAAATTCCTTTGATCATCTTTATTTAGAATGCTATACTTAATGTTTTAGTTTAAAGAGTATTTAGAAGGATTTTGTAGATACTGAATTTTTTTTCCCCATGCCTTCTTCAAAGATGCCAGCTTCAGTTTTCTTTTGCATCCTCTAATAATCATTATTTATTGAACCTCTTCTACACACTGATGAGTTAGAGCCATAACAGTGGACAGAGTACATGTAGCCTCTGCCTTTACCGAACCTAAGATTCTACCTATAGATAGCCATAACTAGACAAATTACTATAAAGTAATTTTTTTAAATTTTAAGAATAAAGAAAACATTAACAGACAACCATTTAGTAAATAGCATGAGAACAGTACAAACAATACAGAGTTACAGACAAAGTGGTAGGAAATTAACAATGATTGTTGTATTACGCATGCATTGATATCTTCAAAGGGGTTTCTAAGGAAAACAAATAGAGACATGCAATCATGATCAAACAAGTAATCATTAACTGTTCTTTCAGTAAAGCAATGGAAGACAGTAGTACAACTGTTAGCTATCCTGTATATACATATATACATAATTTTACCTTCTTTCCTCTCTCATTTCCCACACCCGTTACCCGTTACGTTTGAGCATTTTCCTTTCACGTCACAATGTCTATCATATGTCCTAGTTTTTATTCACTCAGGTTCTTAACACTAGTGAGACTATAAAGTAATTGTATAGTAAGTTTTATTACTATAAAATACGGATGATTGTTGCCTCACAGAATTGTTTGTATCAAGCTGGGTGTGGTGGCGCACGCCTGTGGGAGGGTGAGGCAGGAGGATTGTTGCAAGTTCGAGGCCAGCTTGGACCATAAAGTGAGCACAAGACCAGCCTGAACTGCATAGTGAGACCCTGTATCAAAAAAAAAGACAAAAAAAATTGTATCATTAAATTAGAATATACAAAAAGAATGTAGTGGGCCTGGAGATTTAACTCAGCAGTAGTACATTTGCCCAGCACGTGCAGTTTCCCATTTGATCTGCACCCCCCACAGACACACACATAAAAGTGTATGGAGACATAGTAGTGGACACTCAAATGTTACTTTGTTTTCTATTGTGAATTCATGACAAACAACTAAGGTGCTAGAAATAATAGAATATATAGTATAGTATGTATTAAAAGTTCTGTAGTGTTATACTGAATTATATTAAAAGGATTTTTAAAAATTTATAGTTTGAAAAGCTATAAAACTTGCTATTTGTAGTTGTAAGATAAAGGCATAACGATTCTGATTCTTTCAGTGAATGGTATTTACAGATTTTTGTAAGACTTTCTAATAGATTGTAGTTTTAAATGTTTTATGTCTGTTAATCATTAAATATTCTTAAGACTGTGAGGTAATTCCTTACCTGAACTTTATAAATAGGGCACCTGCGGCAGGGATTTTAAACAATTTGCACAAACTCAAACAAACTCTACATGCTAGAATTTGGATTACAAACAAAGCAGCTGTGCTCCTAACAATTGTACATTACTGCTTCTAAAAGAAAATTGGCATTGTAAATACTATCCCAGTAAGTCACTTCTAAATATATCTTTTTTTCCTGCTCATTTTTTTAAATAGCTGTCATGGATGCACTAGTAGAAGATGATATCTGCATTCTGAATCATGAAAAAGCTCATAGAAGAGATACAGTGACTCCAGTTTCAATATATTCAGATGAGTCTGTTGCTTCACATTTTGCCCTTGTTACTGCTTATGAAGACATCAAAAAACGACTTAATGATTCAGAGAAAGAGAACTCGTTCCTAAAGAAAAAAGTAAGGCTTCTGGAAGAAAAGGTAATTTTTTTCTAATACTTTCATCATTTTTTATGGCAGAAATAGTAATTTATAATACATGATACATTAATTATTTTCTTCTTTGTAGTCCTTCATTGTACTAAATTTCCAAGGACAATTTACTATGAATCTCTAACTTCTTGGGCACGAACGTTATCATGCTGTTTCATTTATCATGTGCTTAGCAAATATTTTTAGAATAGGATTTACAACTTGGAATAATATTCCAGATTTTTTTTTCTTTTCTCAGAATTGCCTTACCTCATAGCTGCAAAAATCGTATTCAGAATGTTAAGTCTGTGCAAAAATGTGACATACCAGTGGAGGAAATTAAGTGTTAAAGGAGGAAGCTGCTAGAACATCAGTTTATGTTTACTATGTTCTTCACTAAGACCAAAATCTATATTCACTTTTTCCTTGCAACACATACTGTAAACAATGGTTTTAACTGATAAATGAATGTCATTTGTTTTTTCATTCAGAAGGCTGACTTTTGAATGTTATGAAATATATAATGCAGTAGCCAATTCAGTATAAATTACCATTGTTTTATAAATTGGGGAATCTTCCTCACTTGTCCATTTATTTTTAAGGCTTATTTTAATCTTAGTTTTTATCCAGGTCAGACTTACAGCTTACAAAAAGCAACTGTCACAAAGGGTTAAGAAAATGAGTTTTTAGCAACCTAAGAAAATAATCATCCTGTACTAAAAAACTCAAAGACTATACTTTCAGGGATTGTTCCTATAGTTCCTTCCTACAGAAGTTCTCAGAATATAGAGAGCACCAGAAACCACAGGGAAGACACAGAATGTTCTCTAGCTCCTGCAACTGCCATTTGCCTTGATTACTGGTCTTCATCCTTTGGGGGAGTAGGAGAGAAAGGATGTGGCAGAATCAAAACACAAAACTTCAGGATGGAGCATGGTAGTGTTCAGTTCATAGAGAGATGAAGTAAAATGCTGTAAAAATCAGCTGTAAAAATTGTAATTTTTTTCCATTCATATGAATTTAAAAGTGATTAAATTTTGATATACTAGAATAAAGTAAGAGAAGGTAACTTTTGGTGCTCGTTAGCTATATCTTAAAATTCAGTTGAAAAATGGGATTTGGTATACAACATTGGAAATAGTTCTGTACTTTATGACTTATAAGCCTATAAATTTTTATTCTTGAGTAATACAATAGTGAATAAACTGACATGTCTTTTTCCTTAAAATGTTGATATGGCTTAACTAGACACTTTTTCTTTCGGATGATGGAAATGAGACCTGTAGACTTTGAAAATGCCTAAGTACCTTAAAAGAATGTTATACTATGTTGTAGTGTGATGATTTAATGTATTATAAAACACATACTCTAAAGTATAAAATAAGTAAAAGCATGGAAAAATTATAAGTGTATTCTGTACTTTTTTCCTTTCTCAATCAGTAAAGATTAATTGCTTAGAAGTGAAATATTTTTATTACAGATCAGGCTTTATCCCTGTATTACTATTCAAGTAAGCTGTAGAGCCATCAGACTTACTTTCCCATATAGTATATCCTCTCAAGCTTTCTTTTCTAATTTCATACCATTAGCTTGTAGGAGCTCGAGTAGATGAAGAAACAAGTTCTGTGGGACGAGAACAAGTAAATAAGGCCTATCATGCATACCGAGAGGTTTGCATTGATAGAGATAATTTGAAAAGCAAATTGGATAAAATGGTAAGTTGGTCTGAAAAAAATCTTTGTGTCACAAATGAGTTTTCTCTTTCAAGAGGTTTAAAAAAATGAGGTTAAATGTTTATATTTATTAATTAGAAATTTAACATATACATGTTCAAGGCCAAGTGGAAATTTTCAAGCAGTATTTGTAACATATTTCAATACAAAAGTAAATAATTACTTTGTAATGATGTTTAGGACTTAAATACATCTAACACCACTAATTTATTTTAAAAAGTTCATGCCATAGTAGAACTGTGTCTGTAAGAAAAAAGCTGATGAATAATAATGTCCTGAGCCAGAAAGCAGAGATTAGTGAAAAACTGAGTTCATTTTTTCTAACTTACTTTAAATGGCTGGAATAAGTTTTTTTAATATCTACTTGATAATTAAGATACAATACCAAAATATATACAGACATATATATATATAGACATAGATTTTATTGAATGTAATTTGGCATTTTCCCTACTTAAATAGAATAAAGACAACTCTGAATCTTTGAAAGTATTGAATGAGCAGCTACAATCTAAAGAAGTAGAACTCCTCCAGCTGAGAACAGAGGTGGAAACTCAGCAGGGTATGCCACTTACTTGTTGTAAAACTAACAGAATTAATACATTTTTTTACTTTGTGTGTTGTCAGTTATATATTCTATGGCCTTGCCTTATTTTAAATTTTGTCGTACATTAATTTTTCTGTTCTGCTTTCACAATACCAGTTTTGTTTAACTTTTTCTTAGCTAGAAATTGTACTTTTCTTTAAATTTGATGGTTTTTATTCAGTACTGGTTTTTGGTGAAGTGGAGGGGGACAGGAGTAAAGCCCCAGCGTTAGATCAAAAGTTGTACCTCACTGGTTATGTCCTGCCTCACCCTTTTTACTGCACTTTCTAGAAACACTTTTATGAAGTACTTTCATTTTGTTTTTTATTTATTTCTTTCTAAAAATTGTTAAAAGATACAGATGAAAAGTTGAAGTGGATGGTTTGGTCTTGTGGTTATGGATTAAGAGTCTGTTCCATGAGATAAGCTGAAGAATAGGCCTCTGCAATACCTTTTGATAGAAAATTAATAGATCTCTTATGGTAACGCTACAGAGCTTTTTGTACATGGAGATACTAAAGTACCATATCAAAGATAAAACAATATCTAGTTGTAATGAGTTTCTACAGTGGAATGTTTATCAATAGAATTGTTTTGACACAATGTTCTATGCTACCGGCCAAACTTTGTACTCTAAAGAAACTAGATGAAATGATTACCTGAGCCTCAGCTTACCATTTTTGTACATATCTTAATTCTGGCTTATACAGAATAGATTATCAGTCTGTCCACATTTAAGCATATACTTGATTAGTGTGATATCTTTAAAAATTTTAAGCTGGCAAATTTATACTGGATTTTAAATAGAAAACTAGAGGTGGGTGATCGATACATTTTAAAAAAAGATTAGATTTTCTTATTCTCATTAGCATAGATTTTTGAAAGTAATTACTGTCCTTAAAAACTATTAATTCTTGTGTGTTTTATATTTGTTTTTCTCTGATCTATATTTTACTACCATAACTATTTTAGAATTACAGTCAGTGCAAAAAGCACAGATAACAATTTTGATATTAATCCTTTTTGTAGTAATGAGGAATTTAAATCCACCTTCATCAAACTGGGAGGTAGAAAAGTTGAGCTGTGACCTGAAGATCCATGGTTTGGAACAAGAGCTGGAACTAATGAAAAAAGAATGTAATGATCTCAAGATAGAACTACAAAAAGCCAAACAAATGGTATTACAAAGTTATTACATTGAAAAATTTAGTATTCTTTGTGCACTTAAAATGATATGCAGTTGTCATTAATTATAAGTACTTAGGAATGCTTTTATTCAGTGAAAAACTTATTTATCTTTAATCATTTCTGCTAAAATTTATACTGTATATTTTTAGTTTGACCCTAGAATTACATAATTTTGCTTCTATTAAGTTATATAACTGTTCTTTCAAACTCTTTCCTTCAATTTTTTTTCCTGTAATGTTTAAAAAGAACTCAAGTTATAACCTTATCATTTTATTTAACTTGATTTATTTACAGATTGCAAGAGACAATTTGACTTTTAGAATTATTTAAAGAAAAACCGCCAGGTAGCAAGAAAGCTTTATAGGCCCTATTTTTTAGAAGATATACTTTTAGAGCAACTTTAATTATCAACAAATAGCTAAGAATTCAAGACTTGGAGGATTAAAAAACCTGCCAAGCTTCTGTAGTGCGCTTAGCCCAAAGTCATCTGCTAAGACATAGGTACCTCTCAGGCTCTCAGCAGGAGTGTGTTCACTCATACTTTACTTTCGTTTCTAATAAACAGGGTCATGTTTTCAGATGTCATGACAAGAAGTGGTAAAGACAACAAAGAAAATGATGTCAGATCCAGGGAGTGGGAGAGCTGTGCACCACATGGAAAATTTTAAATAGTTGTTAAAAGAAATTGAAGCTTACTAATCTGGAGTATATAGCTATTGCATACACTTCATAATCTAAACTGGGTATAGTGTAAATAGTGCAGTAATCCTGCACTCAACTCTTGTGTGTAGCCTTTCAACACTATTAAGGAACCGTGTCTCCCATCTTTCTGTTTCTCTGGGATATCACCATCTGGAAAAGGGAGTGCTTCCCAACCATGTTTGTTGCCTGCCAGCAAATTGTTGCCTGAATCCCTTATGTCCTTTTGTGGAGCCAACACTTACCTCTCTGTATTCTTTGGCACAGGTGACTACTGGATAGGAATGAGCTAGGTGTAAGAATAAAATCGCCTTACACCTTGGCCTTACCCAGATGAATTCCACAGCACAGAATGGGGAGAACTTTGCAGTTTCCACTTTGGAGCTCTTATAAAGGGGAAACGTTGATAATTGTTGTCAACTCTTGTTAGAGCTAAAAGGGCGTTGCTTTGGTTTTTGTTTTCCTGTTTGACATTGGAAGTTGATTCTCCCAGCTTGGAGTGTGGCCAGCTACATACCACCATTTCTTGAAAGGCCTCTACCCTCCTGTTGCACAGGCCCATTACATGGCCTCTGAGAGCCTTTTCAAAAGACATGTTCATAAGAAAATACTTGCAATTCAAAGTTCTGGATTATAGTAGTATATATATTCTACTTGGAAGGAAGTGATTTGATAGCTTTTAAGGATATTTCATTGTAAAGTGGGAAGCAGTGTTATGGAATAATGGAAATACGGCTCATAATTTGCATTGCTTGTTAATTGTATACCATCAGGAACATCATTTCACTTTTCAAGAAACTTATTTTCTATGGACATTAAGTACCTATTTTTTTTCATGAACATTAAATTACTATATATGAGGCAGTTACCATAGTTCCCAGGACATACATACTGTCTTCAGTAAGTAAATGTTTTTGTAAAAAAATGCTGATTAGACTAACCCAGGAAGGCAGTGCATGTAAGTGTCTGTGTATTAAGGGTTATGGGTAAAATTTCATTCTTAGCTCGTTGTTCTTTTCCACTAGATGGTGCTAGGGAATGAATTTAGTTTAAATCTGTCCTAAGCAGTGAGATCACAGAAACAGTTTAAAAGAACTTAAAAATCACTTCAACTGATGATGAAATTAAATCTGAGAAACAAACTTTTTAAGAATTGAAGGTATATCGAAAGGGGAGAAAAAAGATTTAAAACACAGTCCTTGCTTTGACAAGCATTTATTAGTGGTAAGTGGAGACTGTGAAAAACAATACCTATATCCTAATATAAAGAAATGAGTCAAGAAAAGGAATAGGGGAAATAACAACTTACGAAGTATCCCAAGTTGAAACCTAGTTACTGTGGAATATCTGCTAATAAATGTGTTGTTTCAGGGGTAGTGCTGATGAGAATCCTCTTGGATGTGGGAATCTTGAGTGCAAGCCAACAAAGGACATTGTGTTCACGTGAAATTGCTTATGTCTACTGCAGCCATATTTGCAAATGTTTTTAAGATGGTACTTTCTGTGAAACACACTTTTAGTACCTCTTAAAATATATAATAGTATCCTACATGAATTCACTGTTGTTTTATTTTTTTGGGTTTTTTTAATGTTCAGTTAGTGAATGTAGTCTGTTTGGTGTTAGGTCAAGGTTTCAAAAGCAGTTACACTAGGGACTTTCTAGATGTTCTGTGTCTTCAGTATCCCAGCATTTACATTGCGAACAGTTGATAACCAGGACAAATAAAAATTCTACAGCTGAAAAGTATACGAAACACTAAATCAGTAAAATGGAGTTGATATAGAAGATGTTTGAGGTTATAGCCTGTGTAGACATTTACAATATGCTGAAGGGTATGAAAAGTTCTGAGAAGTCCTGTAGTATGGGAACCTGCATAGTGTGAACATTATTTCCTAACCCTCGTTTATTTCAGACTAATATATCATATTGTACAGGTTAGGAAACCATTCGTTACTGCCCTCAAAACTGCAAACTGATTGGTGGCTGTGAAAAATCTTTGAATATTGGAAACAACCTCTTCAAGCTTATTGCTGATTTACATTAGCTTTTTCTAAATTGGTAGTAGCTGGAGTTATTTTCTTGTCCAAACTGTCAGATTTTTTTTTTTTTGGCTTTAAAAATAAGGAGGATTTCCACTGAACATATATGTATAAGTATACACTAATGAAACTTTATACATTAATCATACAAAACTAAAAATACTGATTTATTTGATTCCTGTGCAGATTAGGAGGGAACAGTATCCAAGGGTATGTGCATTGTCAGGGTCATAACACCCTTGACTGACGGGCCAGTTCTCTTACACCTTCCTCCATAGCGCTCCTCACAGTGTGGTTTAATGTTTAGCAATATTAAAATTAGAGACCTGTAACTGCTTTAATTCCTATAAGAAGCACTTCTATTTTACTGTCTGACATTCAGAGTACTCATGGAGTTCTTACAGTTATTTTTAAAAAGAATAAAGAAATATAGAATTAAAAAAAGCAACAAAATCAAAAATGATGTAGGATTTCAAAACAAAATGATAGGAATTAACAGTGGTTGTTACATTACATGTTGTTACCTTCAACGAAGTAGCTCAGATTACCAGATAATTTTAAAGTGAACATTAAAAACTATATAAGATTGATCTTTAATAGTTTCATCAATCTTACATCGTTTTTAATGTTCACTTTAAAACTTGTAATTTAAGTAAAATTAAATTTGATTTTCTTAGCTTTATAAGTATAGGGACTTTATGATTCTTGTCAGTTTATTTTGTATCTGGTGAGAGGAAATTTATGCTGAACTTCCCTAAAAAGTAAACTAGTACTTTTTGGTTATAATACAAAAACATGAAATAACCAAATAACTTTGGCTTTCTCATGGAGTTCATTCATATATACCTTGAAAAAAATAATTTGATAAATATATCATACTTTGTAAAATATAGACTTAAGATTGGTATGCTCAAAAATGAATTTGTAAGATTCCAATTACTTGTATATGAGAGTAGTTTTATTTTTGAATAAATTAAATCATTAATGGTATAAATAATTCAAAATGATTTAGAAATTTATGCGCTAGCTTGGTTGTATTTCACTAAAATTGAATATGAAATCTAGTTTTACTCTGTACTGTTATAGATGTGTTCTGTAAAAGTTGAAACAAATCTCTGGCCATAAAGAGCTGAGAAGAAATAGAAGATAATTCAGCTTTTTAACTTCTTATTTTTTAAACAAATGACAGGATTCATCTCAGGAAGACAATCTGAAGAGTGGCGATCTCCAAAGACTAAGCATTTCAAGGTATGAACATTCTTTCCCATTAGAATATCTTTTTATCCATAGGTTACTTTGTGTTTGTACCTAAATTTCTCTTAGGATTTAACCTTACAAACAGCAAAGAGATACTCTGGATGCTGAATGTAACCTTTGATCAGAATATGTTTTTAAAAAATATTTAACAACAGGCTTGAGCTTAAGTATTAGGTACACATTTTGATGTCTTAAAATTTTTAAACATCAAGTAGTATTTTAGATACAGTTTTAAGGAACTAGCTTTGTGGAAGAATGCAGTAGTTATCCATGATTTTGTACACGAGGAATTACATTTACAAATGTGTAATTACATATTTCCAAATACACTTCTGTCTTAAGGGCAAATTTGGACAACCTTAGTCTTTGTGATAGCATGAATTATAAGGGCAGTGTTCCTTTTAATTAAAGTAGCTGTCAGAAGTCCCGTACTACTTATTCATTTCAATCCTTTTTTGAAGTGATACCCTTGTTTTAAGTGAATTAATTTTATTTCTGCTAGGATGACCTCTGTACATGCATACTTTCCATCCAGTGGAAAATTACTGATTCTGTTAGGATGGCCTCTGTACATGTACACTTTCCATCCAGTGAAAATTACTGATTTGACTGCAGTGTTAAATCATTTGGCATCCCAAGTTTATTGACCTAAATAAAATATGAATCATCTCAGACTTACTCCTGTCAAAAGCTTGAGAGGAAGATCAACTAGGGAAAACAACTTGAAGAAATGACATGACTCTTCCAGATCAGGAGCGGGCAGACTTCTTTTATAAAGTAACCAGGCTTTAAAATTGCTGGCCAAAAAGTCTGGTGCAATTACTCAGCTCTCCTGTTTGTACAACATTTCAATTATGCCCTCACAATTTCATTGGCACTTACCTAGTACTATAATTATGTCAACAAAATGCAGTCTTTTAATTCTCTAAAGTGCATTATCAATTCTGAGGATCATCTACAAGAAACAATTTTTAGAAAGTATTTAAGTTTAGTCTAAAAGTGCTCCGTGGTAACCCTTGGAGCATAAGACTAAAACTTTGTCAAGATATATAAATGTGTCAGACCCACACTTACTTTTTAGAGTATTTCTATTGATGAGTTATTTTATGTTTTATTGCGTTAATAAGTACTTAACAGGAAAAAAACTCAAAAATAAAATCGTTTATAAAAAGCATCAAAATTTTCAACATTGACTTGTTTTGTCAATGTCTAATAAAAAGATCAGAGATAAATTCCCATACAAACTACAATGAAAATACCAATAGCACTGTACAAAACAAAAATCTTCACTTCAGTTATCACGCCAAAGGCAGTCCACACCTGACAACAGCACATTTCATACATGTGCATCTCTTACACTGACAGCCTATGTCTTGTGTTCCTGACCATTTTGTAGGCATACTTGACATCTCAGTGGTCTTGCTGTTTGGTCAGGAGGTTATTATATAGTGTGTACCTAACAGGAACATAAAATATCAATAAAATAAAGTATTACATTCTCTGTGTATTGTGTGTTTAGAATAGACATCATTTTCGCATCAGTTGTGTACTTACAAAGCTGAAAAGATAACATCAGAAATAAATTCCTATGTGAAGTACAATGAAAATATGAGAACAATAGAACTGTACCATAAAAATAAGTTTTACTTCAACTATTGCACCCAAGGCTACATGTTCCATACACAAGCATCACTTACACTGACAGCAGATGTGCTTAGCTTTCCTTTCCTAGATGGCAGTCTTGTCACCTCTTCCTGTTTTTTCAGAGCTTCCTATTGTACAACATGCACTTAAGGAAGTAAAATGTCAATAAAATACAGTATCAGACATGTAATGAGTGATCAGAACAGACATCAACATTTTCATTATTGGCTGTTTACTTATAAAACCTAAATGATAACTTCAAAAATAAAAACATATGTGAACCACAGTGTAAATATAAACAAAAAGGGGCCAGGGATGTAGCTCAGCAGCACAGCGCCTGCCTGGCAAGTGTAAGATCCTGAGTTTGGTTCCCAATACCAAAACAAAACAAAGCAAAAGTAAGTACAAACAAATGTCTACCACAAAAATAAACTTTCCTTCAACTGTCACCCAAGGCAGTCTTCACATATAATAACAGCACATTCCAAACACAAGTACCACTTACACTGATAGCATGTATGTTTTGTTTTCTGTACTTTCTTATAGGGCACAGTGGACATCTTTTTTGCTTTCCTATTATAGTAGGTCTTTGTGATCCTGTGCCTGCATGTTCGCCATCACCTTAACAGTGTGCTCCACAGTTTTTTGACACAGTTCCCTGGTCAGAAACATTTTCCTTTTCCTCTGCTTTCCCAGTCATCTTAAGAAAATTACTGTGATAGTTTGCACTGCTTTTCTTTGTAAACTACCAAACTATTTATGCCACACGTTTAGGATCAAGTAAGATTGAGTAAAACACAACCATTGGCCAATACATTGTGTTTCAAGTGACATCACAGTTGCTGTATAACTGAACAACATTTGCTTCACATTTGGTTTTGTTGAAATTTCCATCCCAGGTTTCCATGTTTGAGGTTTCTCTATCATGTCCATCATGGTGAAATGTTGACATCACCTTTTTTTTTTTTTTTTTTTTTTGCCATATAGGAGGCTTAATGTTACATCTTTCTGAAATAAAAAGATTGTACTATAACGCTTCTCAGTTTTGAAGTTACAACATTTTTCATTTGGAATTTCTGCATTGTTCTTGCCTGCAGTTCCTGTGCTGGTCAGTCTCTGCTGTTAGGAAATGTAACATCAATTGGAAATTGGTAAAACCAGTTGTCTGTCACATTCCAGTTAGTTTGGGAATAAGAGCAACATCATTCAGTTTATTACCTTTACGAAAAAGGACCTGATGGCTGAGTTCCAGGATAAATGTCTAAATTGAAAGAAAAATAAGTCTTCACAACAACAAGGGCATAAGGGCCGGGGATATAGCTCAGGGGCACAAGCGCCTACCTGGCAAGTGCAGGGCCTGAGTTCAATTCCCGGTACCAAAAAAAAAAAAAGCACAAATTTGTATGCCATATTTTGACCCATCGCTTTTCCGTGTTTTACATTCTTTTGATCACCTTGAGAAATCTGCTACATACGGCAGCCCTATGAAGGATTTCAGTTCAGTTAGGAAGGTGTCATAATAAACATTTTTAGTATGGCTTTTGCTGCAGGTAGAAAGTTTTACTTGCATTTCAGCCTTTGTGTATTTCACAGCATCTCATAGTACTTTGTTAGTTTCCAACACTGAATGGCAGTGCTGGCATTCTGTCCAACGTTTCACCACTGCCAAGACCTTCACTTCAGAATATAATAAATATAATCACTAATAAAATTATATTACTATTTGCTTGTGTGGCCATTTGGCAGCATGTTGACTATACAAATACATATTCATATTTATGTTTTCTTTGTCATCTGAATCAAGAAAGTCTGCATTCCCTGTGCCTTTATAAGTTGATTCTTTCTCCATTTCACTGTCCCAGGAACTTTGGCTTACATGGCGAACATTTCAGTCACCATCATCATCATATACTCACACCACTTTTCTGTTATGAAAGCATGTATTTTACTATAGTGGATCATCTTCATCATTTATGCATGCATACTCTGATGATTCACTTTGACTTCCTCCAAAATGTGCAAATCTGGTTTTTCATGTGCCATTGTACTGAATTGGGCTACTTCCTCGAGAACAATCAAAACTTCTTTAACAAATCTTGGAGTGGTGTGGGTCTCTTTGGCCTTCTGCGATACTTGAGTAAACATACACCAAACCAATTAGACGGAGCATATAGTTGAGTCCAAATCCTATTTTGACACTTTTGCACATGTGCACACTTATTGCTGTTCATCATACCGAATGGGTACACAGATTGCTTCCTGTGTCCTCCCAGAAAAGGTGCCGAGATGCACAGCCAGCTACTATTACACTAAAGTGCAAATTAACAGTAGAAAAGGGATGGGCCCATTGAACAGTATTACATCTAAGGGCATACAAACCTAGGGTTTTAAAGAACATTGCAATTAAGGTAGGTCCTAAGGGCTTCCCTTTAGTGCTCAAGTGTGCCTGGGAGGGAGTGGGGTTGTGGTTTTTGCAAATTGGTTGGAAAGTTAATTCAGATGATTTAAAGAAAGTATTTTTCAATTATTTGGAAAGTTCCCTTTAGTAAATACTCTTAAAATCACTACTCTGCCAGGCAAACAGTGCATTGCATTGATTTTTTTTTAGACAGATTGAACATTTTAATTACTGGAGGCCTTTCATAAAGTATTTACTATATAAAAAGCTCATTTAATAATAGCCCTCTAAGAACTTTACCAGTATTCTTTGTTTTATTTTGGTGTCAACTTTAAAATGACTTCAGTTTTCAAACCATCTGGGTGCAAGGTTACTTCTTTTATTCATGTGTGTACTTACTATGCGTCTGTTACAGACGATGCATGAATATGTAAATACCTGGTCTAGAAAATACAGATTAGGTTCACCCTCTCAGTGTCCTTCCCAGTCATGAAAATACGTGATATAACAGGCTTTTTAAAGATACAGAATAAAACAAAGTATTATTTATCAGAGTACACATAACATGTACCTATGATGTCCTTGTAACTTTTTTGGGTTGCAGTGTACAAAGTTTGTTGTGTCTGCAATCAGAGTGTTTAAAAGATATTTGTATGGGTGAATCAAAATTGTAAAAATACTTTAAATTTTATAGATTTTGGCTATGAACATTCCTTAGTATAACTAGTTCTTGTGGGAGGATATAATCATTAATAGAAAGTTTCTGTGTTAAACGATTGAATGTATAGTATCAGTTAAGAAAACAGCTTTCACACAGCTTTACTTGTAATCAGGACATGTAATCCTTTCGTGAGTTGCAGACAAGCAGGCTTCATTAAATGTCAGAGGTGTGAAGTATTACAGTGAAACTGAAGATTGTGTCAGTGATTGGAGCTTTAAATTGATACGAAAAATGCTATTCCACAAGAGCAATGATCAGTCATTAGATTGCACTGGTAAAAAAGAGCTTTGACAAGCAACTGCACAGTAGGCTGGTGTAAACTCCTGAACTTGTTTCCTTATGTGCAAAATGAGGTTACTCGCTTGGCTAAGTTGTTGAATGTGGGTAAAGTGTTTAGCACTTAATGCTCAACCATCATTTTTGTTTCATTGATATTTAGCCAGGGAGTCTCTTTGGAATACTTGAGTGTTACATTTCAGTGTTCCAAGTATAGTTACCCAGTTCTTCATAGACAACTTTAGTAGGAATTTCCTTGTGTTAAAGCTTCATATTCCCAGGTCCCAAACTATGGTGTGGTGGCAGGTAATTTATGTAGTTTAAAAATGCATAAATTAAAAATATTTAGGTAAAATACTAATTCACAGGGTGAGTTGGAATCCTGCTAATGATTTGAAATAACAGCTTGCGTTTTCCATTCTCTCTTAAGTAATAGTTTAAACATTTCCTTAAAGTAGATAGAATTAAAAATAATTTACATACTTTAAAGATTTGTTACCTTAATACCAACTGTAAAATTGGTAATAGTAATTGCAGTTACTTTGGTATCCACCAGAGGGAGAGCTTATACTTAGTAATAATCTTAGATTTGTATATTTTTAGTTTCCAATTCAAATGACAATAAAGGAAAAGACAAAAAGACACTAGATGGGTGTTAAATTCCATGACCTAATTTTCAACTTAACCTAACCTTAAGTGGTCCTCATTAAATTGTACTGAAAAATACCCATTAGACGCTTGGCACTTTTGTGATTGTTCCTTTTCTGTTTTACATGCCTGCGTACTTTAAATGATTAGATGTGTTCGGTATTTCTGTACCCAAATATTATCATACATATTTTCTTTTTTTCAAATCTGATCCTGATTTACCATCTCATGCCAATAATAAACTATTTCTAAAAGATATTGGTCACATTGTGACGGCATGAATTAGCACAAGTACATTGTGTATATTTAACTGCCATATACTTTGAGTAACTGTTTCAAAAGTGTACTGAATGCCCAGAACTGCACTAGGAGCCAGCAGTTTTTGTAACATCTTCCCATTTAAAATAGGCTTCTCTGTAAACTATTCTTTTGTAGTGGCCATCTTAGATGTTAACTGATGAAGCAGAGTTAGTTAACTGATTTTTGTGAGGTAATTATTTCACACCTATCAAAAACCTGCAAAAAGCCCTGTGATTTTTAATATACTGTGAATTAACAAATGACATTCAAAACAGACTAAAACAAGTGGAATTTTCTCCAGAGCAGTATAAAGTATATTGTACTACTTATATTGACTGAATTATAGTCCTCAGTAGAACTGTACAAATAATTGTTTTTAAAAACATACATTGCCTTTCTAGTCAGGTATAATATTTAGAAGGGTTATCCTTTTGTAATTTTGTTTGTTTATGGCTGAACAAAAATTAAAGCATGTGGTGACGTGTTTGTTTAGTTTGACATTGACAGCTCTACAAAGCAATATTGGCTATTTGAATGCTATCAGATCAGTTATTCTTAATATAGTGTATATCCGTATACAACAAAATGAAAATACGTGTTGAAGATTTCAGTTCATTTGGCAGTTAAGCTGAAGAAAACTGTGAATGTCTAAGTAAAACTATTTCCTGAAAATTAAATCTTCAAAAATTAATTTAAAATAACTATGGTTTCTCAGATCATTGAGGTAAAATACTTTTAATTATAAAAATCAGAAAGACATTTTAGAAGTTTCGTTTCATATAAATGGCCCTCTCTAGCTTCTTTTAGCTTAGGAGGAAATCATCTGGCTCGTCATCTCTTGTGCTGTCATGTCACATTGGTTTAGAACCAACAATATGAGACAGCCCAGTCAAACATAAAAGAATGTAATATATGAAACCTAAATTTTATTTTAATGTAGACTTGGGTATACATTCTGCAATTGATACATCATTTCAGTCCATAATGTCAAAACCAAACAAATGCATACTTAAAATACATGAATATATAAATGAATATAACTTTATCCTTGTATAGATTTATGAATAAAGACCATATTCCTTACTACTTAATTATACTAAAACCACTGCACAGTATAGGCTGTAGTGAAATCTCAGGTCTGAGATTTATAAGCTCATGAATTAGAATAGCTTATTATAATCTTCTGTTTAATACAGTACATGTGGTTGATAGAAATGAAGAGAACATTGTATCTTGACTTACTACAATGCCCTAATATTTTCAATTATTTAATTTATATTATCACAAAACTAAATGAAACAAAAATATACATCATTTTTTTGTCTTTTTGAGACAGTTTCACTATGCAGTTCAAGCTAGCATTGAACTCACTCTGTAGTCCAGGCAGGCCACCACCTTCCAGCTGTCCTCCTGCCTCAGCCTCCTGTGCCACACCTGGCTTATTTCTAAAGTTACTCCTTTTTTTCTATGAAGACTGATGGGAATTAACTTTTTTTTTTTAATACAAACCTTTATTTCAGTGATAATATGCAACATGCATACTGGGAACTGAAGAGGGAAATGTCTAATTTACATCTGGTGACTCAAGTACAAGCTGAACTACTAAGAAAACTGAAAGCCTCAACCACAGTCAAAAAAGGCAAGTCACAGTTTGCCGGAAACCACTGATTCCAGCCAAACTGCTTGAAGAACAACTAGCTGTTGTATCTTATCAAAATCTCATCAAATGAGTTTGATAAGAAGTATATATAGTATATTCACAGCCTACCCATTCTTTGCTTTGGCTTCAGTCTCATACTGGTCAGCTTCACACATAGAGGTGTTGCTGATGTGTTTCTTTCTTTAGTACTGTTATTCTTTTTCCCTTGTGGCTTTTCTCAGCCAAGTGTTGCTTATGTGTATAAGGGTGAGGTGTTAAGTTTGCTCTGCTTGACCTTTTACCACAACTACTTCATACACTTAAAAAAACAACAAAAAATCCTAAAGCAATTTTTAATGTCAGTGTGACCAAATAAACGAAGAGCTTGCTTTTTGTTTTCAGAACAGTAACTTTGATTCATTACTTCAGATTTCTAGTAATTTTCCCTAATAAATGGAGGGAAACTAGATGCTTTCCTTTATCATCTTCCAGCAGAAATTTTAATGGCTTTGCATTCTGTATTTAACTGCTAGGCTGACTAAACTTTCCGAGTTTAGGGTTAGCTACAGGTAGTAGTGGCTGAAGCTATTCTTGTACCTTGGGAGAAACAATACAGTACATTTTTGTCTGCTGTTAGATGATAGATTTCAAAAAAGTCATACATTATATATTTCAGTGTCTTAAGAATTTTTAATGGAATGACAGGATAAAAGATACCACCTAATTTAAAATTGTTATTTTACACCTCAGATTGTCTTAAAGAGCAGTAGAGAATTATGGTTTTCCTCAGGGGTGTTCTCTCTGGGAAAAATGTTGCATATTGGCAAGAAAAATTTTAGTGAGTTTTTAGTATGACTCTTTGTTTAAGTAGTAACTACAACTTACAGAGAATAATAAAGCTTCTTTTTTCACACTTGGGACTAGTTTATCCTGTGTTCCTTCTTAGTTGATTAGTACACCTTCTGACACTTTGGACACCAACTCTTCTAACACATTACCTTTAACAGTGCCAGACACAAATTGCCGTTTCTTACTACAGAGTTCACTGTTTTCTAGGAAACAAAGATCATATATCACTGTTTTCCTGTGTATCATCTTTGTCCACAAACTGCACCTAATTACTTCTAATTCTAGCCCATTTCTGTCCACCCTCCCCCAAAACGGCTTATTTTATAATGTAGTTCCATTGGTTTCTTCTAAAACACCATGGTGTCTTGTAAAACTACGTGGAGTCAGTTAGCTACATTTAACTGTGCTTGGGTTAGACCTAATATTATCCTTCCAGTCTGACAGACTGAGGTTGAATTAGTAACAGAGAAGCCCATATTACCAATGTTCTAGTTCTAGTCTTACTCCAAGCCAATCTGTACGCACACAACAGTTTTTCCATTTTTTACTTGATCTTATGATCACAGCATAATTTATAAAATCTTAAGTAGAATTATTTTATAACTTAAACTTTTCTCCATGAAAGCCTTTATATATATATATATATATATATATATATATATATATATATATATGTAATAAATGTCAATTATTTCTCAAAACATACTTTTGGACTGCTAATGGAGAAAAGATTAGAAGAACAAAGGAAAATCCTATTTAAAACGAACAAAAAAAACCTTTCTCAGCCCCCACTGACATTCAAATGACCTGTGGCCAGAGGTCTGGCACTAGCCAGATTAAGTGCCAAGAATGGGATCTTGTATTTTAACTTTATTGGTTTACACATTTTCATAATTGTAATTCATCTTTTAATACTCTGTGACATTGGCAGGACAGAACTGCTGTGTCCATTTTAGATAAGGAAAGTGACACCAAAAACAGCTGAATGACCAGACCTTAGATCATGCATAATTTATCTCAAGTCCCATTGTCCTTTGGTCATGATTACTTAGAAATGATAATGTTCATTACCAGTATTGAGCCAAGTTTAGTGAAGTGTTCAGGTATTCTGTGAGCACAAATACCATGAAAACTGACATTGATTTTGTGCTTTGTTTTTAGCTTGCAACCCAGTTGGATGCACTGAAGACCTTGGGAAAGACAGCACAAAATTGTACTTGACGAATTTCACTGCAACATACAAAAGACATGGGCTGCCTTCACCAAATGGCAAACCTCTTTGTCATACTGTGTCTTCCCCTTTATCAGGAGATACAAAGGTTTCATCAGAGAAAGCACTTCTCCAATCATGGACAGATAATGAAAGACTGATTCCTAATGATGGTACAGACTTTCAGGAACACAACTCTTACGGCAGGAATTCTCTGGAAGATAATTCTTGGGTATTCCCAAGTCCTCCCAAATCAAGTGAGACAGCATTTGGGGAAACTAAAAGTAAAACTCTGCCTTTACCCAACCTGCCACCACTACATTACTTGGATCAACATAATCAAAACTGTCTTTATAAAAGTTAACTCTGAAGAGATTCATGATTCGATCATGAGGTCACTGTACCTCGGGTTCTCCCAAGAAATTAACAAACTGAAAGTGGATTTTGATTAAAATTTTGCAGTTCTACAGTATATACTGTCAACATAACATAAGGTATGATAATTAGTTGATTTGTTAGTAAGAGTGAAAAAGCAGCGCCCTTCAGCTCCATATTCCAAGAATCAGATATACACTAACTATACTAGTGAATAAATTTAAGGTGTTTAGAGATAAATCTGCCACTGATAACAGTTGTGAAACCTATAGGTAAAGAACAGAATTGAAGATGTTTGGACATGGTTTGACAAAGTATGTGAAATGCCTAAATATCCATAAAAAGAAAAGGAAGTGTTTATTACAGGAGAAAAACAATGTATGTTGGTTTAGATTGCAAAAAGGGGCAAATGACAATGTGAATAGATTATACTTTGACTTTATGATGCATAAAATTATAAAATATAATGGAATAAAAGTACGTAGGTTATTACATTTCTGTTGTGTTCCTGAGTTTAAGACTTAAGTCATTCCTTAGTCACAATTTTTGCAGATAAAATATTAAAACTAATTGGAATTTTAAGACTTGAACTAACTTGACCACCTTGTAGTAGTAACATTCAAGTCTTAAGTGGCAAAAATAATAAAAGGATGAAATACTTAAAAATGACATAGTATATGGATAAACAATCGCAACTTTATACACTAGGTTAGAAAGGACGTCTCATAGATTTCAGTCTATTATGTCCCTGCAGTGACCCATAAACATTAACATGTAACTATTAACATTTTCTTCAGAAGGAATACAGTTGCCTGTTATATAAAGCAGCTTGTAAATTGTTAGACTTCGTTTTAAAATGCAATACTTGAGAAAGTGATTTTTTTAATTAACTGAATTAGGCATTTTCATTCTAGAACTACATATAAAATGGCCCTAAACTCATTCTAACGGGCCAGTGATCTGTGTGGATAAGAAAATAACAGATGGCTTTGTTTGGAAATTTACCTAAATTATTTCAGAAGCATTAGGAATATTAGACAATGTCAGTAATGTTAATAATAATACATTACACTTGGTTCATACATCTTTTGCCTGGGATAAAGTGTTTCAAGCACAGAGACTTGGTCCTTCATGCAAGTTTCATATACCTTGAACTCAGAAGAAATCTCAGATCTCTTCTATATTACTGGATACCATATATAGACAATGTTCACTTCACTGTTCACCACACTTTTATCTTTCTATTATCTCATTCAAGCTTGTCTGTGATTAATGGAATTGATGTGAGTTGCTGGAATTTATTCTGACCAGTGAACACAGCTGACTCAAGGGAGTACAGTCTTCCTGCCAAGTAATAGAACAGAACCCAATATGCATAAAACAAATGCAAGACTCCAGGCTTTAGCTGAAGGAAGCAACTACCTGTATAATAACCAAGTGGCAAAAGCTGTTTCTCATGTGGCTGCAGAGCCCATATATTATCTCTAATCCCTACTGTAGCTTACTGGTTTCACTTTTTAAAAGTAAGATTAGAATTTTTCCTTTGTTAAAGAAAAGTCTTAGGAGACAGTGGCTTCATTAATGTTTTGAACAATGCTAAGAATTAAAATTATTTTTGTTTGACACGGAAGTGAGTATGAAATACTCTCTTTGCCAAAATACAGCAAGGTGGAGGTCTGGTAGTAATTGCTAATGTTTTTAGACAGTAGTCTTATTAAACTGCATTACTTTGAGTGAAGAAAATTCCCTTCTTGACAGTTCTAAAGGTAAATGAGGTGAAAGACTTAAGTAAGGAAACAGTAATTAAAATATTTTTATCCAGCCAGAAATTTAATGATTTCTGTTCTCATCACATTGAAAAACAAATGACTGGCACATCTGTAAATTATAATCTATTTAAAATCTAAAATTTCATCTTGACCTCATTCATCCTAGCCACAACTTACTCCAAAGAGCGTCTCTTAAAATTTTCTTTAATATTTATTTTCTTTTTATAAGATACTCTAATTCACTTCCTTAACCAAAAGTCATATGAATGCAAATGACCAAAAAAAACCACCTGTGGCTTCCACTCTTACTAGCTTGAGGTAAAGTTTAAATCCCTAAGAGGAAGATTCCTTTTTATTGCCAAAATGGAACTGAATTCATATGTAGTGCAGGGACATATCTTTATGGTACATTAGAAGAAAAAAAAAAGGAAAATTCAGACTTCAAAATGAAGTAACTGAATCACTTGTCAACAAAGTAATGATTTCGTCCAATAAAGCTACCTGGAATAAATTTTAAGCACTTATGAAGTGGGAACATAAATGTAAGCAAAGGCACCAATAAGCAAGATATATGTGAGGAGATGAACTGGTCTCATAAGCAGACTTCAGTAAGTTGAGGCATGAATGTTCTGAAGGCTACGATTAGCTTTTGCTGTAAGAAAAAAGGACGAATGCATTATGCAATCTGGTTTGTCTATATAGCTGGAAAATGCAACATATATGTAAGTAAATTTTACATATAAGACTGAAGTTGACCACTTTAAGTGAAACTATGAAAAAGCACAGATTATGTATTTCACTAGCTTCATGTAAGTATTTTGCTATTTCTTCAGTTGAGTAATTAAAAGCAAGAATTAAGCTACTATGCTTTAGGTAATGCGCCAGTAATATAAAAACATAGGTAGGCCTGTTTGACCCTATGCTGTATAGTCTCTTAGATTTCTATATAAGTTATTTCCAAATAAGACTTAACTACTCCCAGTTAGAGAACATTTATCAAGTCTTGAAGCACTTTCCTGTGTACCTGAAATATTCAGTAAATCCTTACAATAACTGAAATTTACTTCTACAGTTGCATAGTTAGTAAAGGTTAGAACTACAAAGGTAGGAAGGGTTCTGATTCATAGCCATACTGCTATACTGATAGTTATAAACACCTTTGAAGGTTGTTCATTCCTTAGTACCTTTTATTCCATGATTAGCCATTAGCCTGTATAATACATGAAGGGAATATCCATATGGAATTCTTAACAATCATTACCATTGTTACAGAATTATAGTTGTGGAAAGACGTGTAAAAAAATCCAGAATGACCAGAAAAACCATATCCCATTTCACTACTTAATCACATATTTAATAAACCAAAATTTTGAATAAAAATCTTTATTTCATATAAGTATTTTTATTTAGGGTTAAGGGAGCATACATTATTATCTTGAATCCATTATTTCACTTGATTTATACCACAGATAATTTCTATGAATATGAGAGTTCCTGCATTTGAATATTTGCCTACATGCTTGTAGGAAGCTTCTGTAACCTTTTCTTTTTAGGAATTCCAGTCCTTCTGAATTCTTCCCTTTCATTCAGGTATTCCATTTTGCATTCTTCATAAAAGGCTGGATCATTGTAGCTACAAGGAGAACATGAAAATCTTTTAAAAGTGAAAGACTTTTGCAAGCAGTCAATATAAACTACTAATATCCAGGTATGTAATCTAGACAGCTGTGACTCACAGAGACACACACTGGGGAAGTAGCAAAGTGAGACGAAGTTCAGTTGGGGACCTGAAGAAGGAAGCAAAGGAATACCGTGCTGTCCGTAACTTACCCTGATATACACAGCGCCCTCAGATGGGAGAACAAGGACGGCCCAGGAAAGCAGCAAGGGAAGAACAAGTTAAGGAAGAAAAAGTTGACAAGTATAGAGAAATACATGAAAAACTGGAAATCAGCATCAGGGAAATTAGAAAAACTTGAAGGAACAAATGGACAGAGGGGGTTAATTATAAGAAAGGCCCATTAATTGGATCTGGCTATACCTAAGAATAATAATTTCAAAAATCATCATAGTACAATCAGGAATGAATGGTGAGAAATGTAAGTACAGGAGTCTAACCATTAATTTGCAAGATGGCACTAAAGAGAGAAGAGTAGTGGTTATATCCGTATGTTATAGAACGTCAGTAATTAACAAAGAGCATTTATTTAAAGAAGCAACAAACATTTCTTACAGCAGTGATGAACCTTTTAGTCAACTGCCCAAATTGCAACCTATACCCACTTATTTATCGCAAAATGCCAACACTGCAATTAAACCCAAATAATGTGGTTATCATTTAGAAAAAACAACTCATCCAGTAGCATCTTTTGTCTTAAAAACAACATGAATGTTACAGGTTCGCCACTATCTTGAGGCAATTCTGGAACCTAATGTCAAGTAAAATTTTCTTTAATAACTTTCCATTTGCTTTTGGCAAAGGTCATAACTTTTGTTCCTTCACTGATTTTATCTTGCAAGCCATAAGCAGCAGCTGGCCTTGGCTTCCCAGGCCCTCATCCAGTATGCACGAGAACCTCTTGTTTCCTCATAAGGACATTTATTCAAATGATTACTATTCAGATAAAAATTTTAAAATATAAGTATTACAAGTAACTAAAGCTAAAAAATACCATTGTCCTAGGACCGATGGTAAAAATGTTAATGTAACAAAAATCACTCCAGGTGGAATTAGCCCTTCTCACAATGAGGAACTACCCAGGGTCACACAGGTAGCTTAACTTGTCTCTGAGCCAGAAGTTCAGTCCAGGATGCCCCCTTCCAACTGTGTTCTCCTGTCAACACTGCTATAGAGCCTCCCCATTTGCAGGGAGAGACAATGTGTCAAACGAAGAAAAATTTGTTAGGATAACTGAATCGGAAGTGAAAAATCCTTCATCAACAGAAAAAAAACTGATTACTCAATATCACAGAATGAACTCATTCCTACAATAAAGTGCTTAGTAGAACACCTGGCCCATAGATAAGAACTGCTGTTCTTGAGGAAAACCACTATCTTCTCTAAATAGAGATGTGTTTAAATACCTAATACAAATCCTTTCCAGTCTCAGCATTTAAAAATCTGTAAGTTCTTTAAAAATAACATAAATTTGTTATAAATAAAGGACTCAGATGAGTATTATTTAGCCCCCTAAGAAATATGTCATACTAACATGTATGGCTCACAGGCTAGAGGAACAGCGTATAAAAGAAATGCGAGCTTGTCAAAATAAAGATTTTATAATTTATTAACTAAAAATACTTACTAAAATATTCTGCAATATTATTTGTCAACATGGATAATAAAATGTACAGAGATAAAAAGGAAAAGCACTTGCATTCCAAGAACACTGCAAACTTTCCCTTAATAACCTGAGGAACATTTGCCAGAGAGAAGTATCAAAGTGGTGTTGGCTTTGGGACCTAGAGGACAGACTGGGAGACGTAAGTCTAGGCATACCGGGTGGGTCACAGAGGCATGGCCTCGGGCTCCCTCCTCTGGCACTCTTTCCCTGCCGCTTGGCCAGTAGGAACTAAGCATCTTTGCTCAGCCATACCCTTCTATCAAGACATTTCTGCCTTGGAGGAAACCAACTATAAACTGCATGTCTTTAAAGTCTTACTCAAGCAAAACCTCTCCTGCAGGTTGTGGGTACTGATTGTTTTGTCTAGCACTAGGAAAGCTGACTAATACAGAAAACGTTACCAGAGAAGTGAGGTCATTGCCATGACTATACTTGCCCATGTGATGTAAAAGCCTTCGGAAATGCTCCGCAGGACTTTGGAAAGGTACGAGATAAAGACTAGAGAAGCCCTAGAATTCTGTAAACCTAGCGTAAATGATGATAGTGAGGCAGACGGAAAAGGCCAGGGTCAGGTTTCAGCTGGGAATCAGAATTCCATTGGCAGCTGGAGTAGAGGCTATAAGTGCAACACTGGCAAAAAACAAACACAAAACTATATTTTAGCCATACCTTGAGACTGAAATTAAGGGTGGTAGACTAATCTGGTGGAGTAGATGTCAAGATAACCTAACATTCGGCGGATGGCATGGGTACTACTGACTGCTTTTAGCAGCTGTATTGTTCTAATTGGGCAAAAAGCACAGCAGAAAAATTTTAAAAGATTTAAATTTTGGCCCAGAAGAAACCATGTGTAACGTACAAATGTAAAGGGGTCTGGTCGCTGAAGAGGTCAGTGCTGTTTGTAAGGAACTGCACACCCGGTACAGAAACAAGACCAGAAGATGCCTTGAGGCATCTCAGAAGTCAGCATGAACCCATGTTGGGCTCACAGGTGCAAACATGTAAATCCTGCAAGTGAGAAGAGGCCCTGAGCTCCCAGCTAGAGAAGGATCACCTAGCAAAGTGATTCTCCAGGACTCATTTCACTGTGTTTAGCCACCTATAAGCACTCAGAGCATGCTGTTGCGGCCAGTCTACTTCCTTGGTGGTGGACTTTCACATCATCCACATGATGCTAATTTTTAGCGATGCAAAATTCTGAGTTATGAGGTCAGAAAGGTTTCTGATTTTAAATGAAGGCTTGGAAGGCTATGCCCGGAGAAGGCCATGTATGAGGCTATGGGAATTAATCCAGAGGTGCAGCGGAGACCCCAGGATGTCGAGAGGCCAGGAATGTGGAACATCTGCCGAGGAAAGCAGCAGGCTGTGAGTGGAGCCAGGCTAAGAGTCAAGCTCTGAGCTGCAGCCAGCACCGCCCAAGCCCTCCGCAACTCCCATCTCACACCTGTGTTCCCTGGGTGCTGGCTATGGAGCTGCAGACCTTCATGTTTACCCTGCTGGAGGTCATCTTTCTCTGTATTGGTCTTATTCTTTTCTACACCCCCCATTCTTCCCTTGTGGAACGGGGTGTATGTATCCTGTGCTCGTGTATCCTGGGATTCTGATTCTGTATTTGTTTTTGATTTTCACAGACTTTTATAACTAAGAGTCGGCTTTGAGTCTCAGAAGAGACACACTGACCCAAACTTTTTTTTTTTTTTTTTGAGACAGGGTCTCGCAGTGCAGTTCAGGCTGGCTTTGAGCTCACTTTGTAGCCAGGCTGGTCTTGAAGTTAAAATGATCCTCCTGCCTCAGCCTCCCAAGTGCTGGGATTATAGGCATGTGCTACCATGCCCGGCTACTGACCCAAATTTTTGAAACAGACTTGAACTACTAAACTTTGGGGGAATGACTGTTACATTTCTGGTTGTACACAGGATGGATATGGTTATACTAGGTTAGGTGAAAGTATGGACTTGCTGTTGTCTTTATTTTGAAATTAAATATGTATGTTTGGTGTGAAACTGACAAGGAAAGGGATAGGGTGGTTGTAGTAATGTCCACTTTGGGATGCACTTGAGGATTATTATAGGTCCATCTTAGAGGTTGTGGAGGTGAGACCTTGGGGTCCACATCTGGTCCCTGTCCCTCACCCCTCCTCCTGGCTCTTTCCTGGCTCCACTTCCTGGCCACCATAAACTAAGCACCTCTGCCCTACTACACCTTCCCACCATGATGTTCCACTTTGGAGCCAGCCAGCCGCAGCTCCTCAAAGTGTGGGCCAAAGTAAACCTCTCTTCCTTTAAGCTGTGGGTGTGAGGTATTTTATCCAGCAGTGAAAAGCTATAAAGTCAGTGTAAAGCTGACTAATACAGAACCATCCTGAAACATCAGTGAACATGATATTAAAATATTTAAAAACTTCACTGCAAAAATGTAAATTTACTCTTGTATCTTTCATATGATTTATTGCAACTGTTATAATAATGCAACAAATCAAAAGGCTGGAAAAGATTTTAGAGATTATCTAATTCAGTTTCTTTCCATTAGAAGTAAAAGTCAGAATACATCGTATTCTATGAATCAGTTTATTTCCACAAACAGGTTTGTTAAATTATATGAAAACCCACGTTTCTGTTTGCTGACTTCACATTTTTAATCAGATACAATGCTGACAATCATAACTTTATGAAAAATCCTTTCATTTAATATGTTAGGTTTTTTAATTTTAGAATAATTTTCAACATAATGAAATTTTGGACTCAGATAACCATGAAAAATTTGATTGGAGGAAGTATTAACTATATTACATGTGTCAGGTTAAATAACTTCTATTAACACACACACACACACACACACACACAATGAAGTAACTACTTACTAAGCAGTTAGACATTCTTTCAATGCAGAATTTTCTTTCCGACATTTTACCACCATCAAGATTCCAGAGTCTTTGCAACATGTGGTAAAATCTGAAATAAATTTGAAAGGAAAAAACCTTATAAATATATCAGTATAACTTTCAATGGCTCTAAGACATTCATGCAACATCTATTACCTACAGTGTGCAGAAAGATAGTACATGCTCAACAACAGATACGTACAATGTCAGCAGGATCCTTCAGCTCTGTCATATATTGCTAAGATACACTGAGACTGAAAACCAGAAGTCAGTGTCATGAAACAATGCTCATTTATTTCTACAAAGTGAATTCTACTCAATCATGAGATTTAAGAGGAAAAAGAAAGGACTTTTGAAATAAAGATTAGGAAGCTTCCTGGAAAGAATAAAGATCAGTTACCTAGTATGGAAAGAGGACACTCTCGGGGAAATAAGAGTCAAAGGAGAATTGTTTTAAGATACTGACATCTGGTTTTCAGTCTCAGTGTATCTTAGTATAATATATGACAAAGCTGAAGGATCCAGTTGCTATTGTTAAAGCATCTTCTTTCTTTCAGACAAGACTGTAATGATTCCTTAGTATCTAGTAATAGAACTTCATTTCCTTTCTCAAGTCAGCTCTGATGCGCCACAGATTTCAAATGGTTTTCTGTTAAATTCCCGTACTAGTAGCTTACCTTTTAAATTGCATTGGCCTCTTTGGTATCTGCCTTTTCAGAACCACCAACCCAGAAATGCCTGGAACCATATTCTGTTCACAGCTAGCCACTTGCTGTCTTGTATTTGCTTCTGGTCAGATTCAGTCCTAATATTATCATTCCTCAGGACAAGATCCTCTGCTGTTTACATTTTGCAACTATCCTTCTGAACATATTCTGGTTCTCTTCTGAACACTTGCTACTGTAGTTTCAGGTTTCACCAACCTCGAAGCTGCTCTGCATTAAGCAGCCATTTCTGTTTCAAATGAGAAGCTGTAGGCGAATGTATTTCCTCAGTATCTTTTATAAATCCTTTAATTAAAATTCTTAAAATTACCCTTTCTTAGAGTTACCTTCCAGTTACTAATAAGTATAAATTATTTATAATTATAGTAAACAGGTAAAATCAGGAATTTCCATAATGCTACATAACTGTAATATATAACAAAAATAGTTTTAAATAACAAGCAACCGAAAATATTGGTATTTCTTAACTGTGTAAAAAAAAATCCTTAGCAGGACTTTGCCAGGACAAGAGCCCTATAGCACAAATGTTTATATCTACCAAAATATCAAGGCTGTCCCTTAAAAGAAAAACAGACAAACGAGGACAAAAGAAAGATACATGAGAAGACTTAATTCAAATAAACTGGCTGAAAACATCTTTAAGAAAATCACCACATTCAACACTTAGGAGCAATGAACTGGATTCCCCCACTTTCAACTCATTATACCTACACCAAGCTAGTTCACTCAAATCACAAATAAAAATGTGCTAGTTGATCAAACCACAGACATTTTCTGGAAAACAAAAACATGAAGGCTATTAGCAAAAGTCTACTTTCCCAATATTTCCCAATATTTTTACCGAGGAGAAATTCACAACAGAATGCTTACACATTGTGTTAAGTTGTGTTTTCCCTAATATGAAATAAAATATCTTTAGTGGGAAACTGATGGAAGATAGCATTTATATGTTCTGATCACACTAAAGGCATAGTCTATATTTAATTTTTATATTTGTCTAGATTTCTTCAGGAGTAACTGGCTGATCTGAAGCCTCAAGCTGTTTGTAAGGTTTTTATCACTTGTTTAGCAACAAGATTTTAATGAGGATCTTTCTTTCATTCTACATTAGCATATATTCATATAATAATGACTTACTAACTCTGCCAACTAATTTCTAAAATTGTATTCTGAAACAAATTTTACAATTAAATTGCTTCCATCTTTCAACTTTATGTTAAATGTTAAATAGTATCCGATCCAATAATTTAATTCTAATTACCATTAAAATAAAATGAAGTAATATTTAAGTATTATTTAATGACTACCAGCACTGAGGGTAGCAGTATGAAGAGACTGTTATTCCAAAGGTTTAAAAATGTACACTCAAAACATTTTTTAAAATATCAATAATACGAAAGTACATTTTTTCAACAGTTGATTTCTATAAAAAAAAGTCATTCCATATCATAGTTAACTACTGGTAATGATATATGTTATAATAAAATTTGTATCAAGAACATCTTGGCTAAAAAGAAACTGAGAAAATGGACCAAATAATCATCCATATTGTAACCAAGTACAAGTAGTCTGTACAATGTACAGTTTACTATGATAGGAAAAAACTCTGCAAGTTTCCACATAAAATCAGTACCAGAAATCATGTATTGAAATTATTAACATTTAATTTATGGAATTTTTGAGTATATTTTAAAACTTAAAATAAAAATAAGCTTCATTACTCCCTAAAACTAAGCTTCTTTACTCAAAGTCAGGGGTGTGCCCTTATGGAGCAGTTCATGCAAGGAATTAGAAACCTTAGACACTGGAACTTCATATTCTTCCCTGGACTGAGTTGCGCTCCACACAACACTTCAAATACTGTTATCCAGTTAGATCTAAAGCACCCACACAGTGATAATTTTAAAAGATACGAAATTAAAATAGCATTATTTTGTATCTTTGATTAGAATCACTTTTTACCTCCATTTATGATTTTTTTTAAATTTTTTCACTACCGTCTCTAGATACAGGGCTTATTTGTAACTTTCCAGTAGTTTTATTTTTTCAACCAGAACTTACAAAGTGCCTATTTTTTCCCATAGTATGAAAGGCATATATATGTAAGTAGCAGTATTGTGGGAGACCAGGGATGAATTGGCCTCCTCTGTGAGCATGAAAGGAGAAAGTCCGTATAGTCCAGCTGAAGTTGTCTGCCTGAGCATGTACTGAATGGACCCTAGAAGGCAGATGAGCCTTGGGTTACTGTAACTGCTTGTACCCCTGTCTGAGTGAATAAAAGAGGGATGAGTTGGAGGTGCTAAATCCTCTGTGTATGAGAGGCGCGAGCCCCTGGCTGGACTCCCCAACCCTACAGACAAGAGCCCCAGGGCTGCCTCCGGTGTGGAGCTGCCTCCTGCGTCCCTCATCCTGTTTGCTCTTGGCTCTGGATAAAAAAGTGGTAGGACTGGATCCCCATACGTGGCGTCCGGGTGAGGAAAGCCTGGAGGACTGAACTCGCTCCCTCTGGGGGGTGCCTGGGAACCGGACCCAGGGACCTGCAGCACAGCCCGACCTCCCAACATGATACGATGTATAATTTTAACATATAAGGTATATGTAGTATTTTGATCTTCTATCATCTTACTAGATTTCATTTTTAAATCAAAAGCTTCAGATTAAATGAAAAATGTTTAGGAGGTCCTGCTAATTAAAAAACATAGAAGGAGCCAGGTGTGGTGGTGCACACTTGTAATCCCACCACTCAGGAGGCTGAGGCAGGAGGATTGCTGGGAGTTAGAGGCCAGTCAGGGCTGCAAAGTGAGGCAAAGTGAGCTCAAGGCCAGCCTGACCTGCATAGTGAAACCCTGTGTCAAAAAGAAAAAAGGAAAATTAAAAACATAGTGAAATACACTTAAAAATCAAATTCATAACATATTTCAATTTTACAAATGGAAATGTTAAGCATAAGATTCTTACATAAAACTATTTAGATAGCAATAAAAGAGATGTACTTTAAACAATGTATAAAGATCCTTTGACAATTTATTCACTCATAAGGGATTTTAAAAATACAGAACTAAAAATGATGCAATTAGAGGGTCTAGATGCTGACTTTTACTAATATTTCCCTTCAGACAAAGCTATCTGTAACTTTAAATTTTTAATGTAAATTACAATGTCAAACTAAATTTTCCAAAGGAAAACTATCTTTCATGTGAAGACTTCTGTAGCAGACAGTCTCGTGTGAGATCCTGGAAGATGGTGCCTACGTGCAATGTTGCTCTCAGTAATCATCATCCCTTCCGGAAGCTGTGAAGTACAAAAGCGCCTGCAGACCACAGGAGGTCACCTTAGGTCTGAGCTCACCAGTTCACCCGCAGTGATGAAGACCTGAGCTAAGGCAGAGACAGTGAAGACAATGAAGACAAGATAGTTCAGGGAAAACAAAGTTTGCATGAGGTTCAAGAGAAGGGTTTGGCAGTCCTGAATTTATACACATTAGTTTGTAAAATTTAGTAACAAAATGTAGATCTCTTGCAACTTCTATTACTCTATTGGAAAGAATCCAGTCCAGTCTTTAGAATAACTCAATTATTATAAACAATTCCAAACTGGATGAAAAAGTTAAGTTCAATGAAGTTGAAAAAAACAGTGTCAAGGAGTTGTTCCCAGCAAACATGCTAACCCTAAAAAAGAATTCTGTGGATTATTTTCCAAAGGATTTTACAGTATTTCAAATGGAAAAATATGAAGAAACAAGCACTTTTTGTAAGAAACATATTGAAATAGTGGCTTCTTCATTGTACTTACATCTTTAAAAATATTTCATCAGTTTACAAAGGGAAATCCCTGTAGATGGGAAATTATCAAATCTTATTGTTACCTTGTTGTACAAGAAAAGATTAATTTATAAATTAATTACACTGTTTTTTCTTTAATTTCCAAAGTATAGTCAAAAAGAAAATCACTTAACATTCCTGTCTTCACAGTGCAATAATAAGTGGCTATTATTCACTGGATTTAGTGTAATTATGTACAAGGTACAGTTCACTGAGTTAATGTTTTATATGCATGAGCTCATTCAATAAATTAATCTTTTCATATATTTTCTTACTACTGATCTACAGGCTCATAAAACATCATTCATGCATTCATTAAACATCTTCGAAGTATTTACTATGTGCTTAGCATTGTGGTTGGTAAGGTTTCTTGCTCTGTGGGAGTTAAGAAAACTTCCTAATATAGACAGTAACTAAAAAGGACTAGCAGTTAAGTTTCATACCTACTCTAGAGGGAAGGGTAGGTGGGATGCCATGGAAACACAGAATGAGAACTCCAAACATTCAGGAGGGACTTCTCATATGAAGTATTTTTAAGCTAATATCTATCCTGTGTTGGCTAAAGAGGTGGACAAATAGTATTCTGGACAAAGGAACACAGCAGAAGAATGTCTAGCGATTAATAGGCAGGGCATATTACAGCAAATAATTCAGAATGGCTATAACGTTATGAATTTGTGTGTGTGTGTGTGTGTGTGTGTGTGTGTGTGTGTGTGTGTGTGTATTTGTGAGATGGACATGAGGTTGAAGAGGAAAGGCATATACCAAGTACAACCTGTAGGCAGTGTTTAAAATGCCTAACGTGGTGACATACATACACATAATCCCAGCACTCTGGGAGACTGAGGCCAGAGTATCACAAGTTCAAGCCCAGCCTTGGCAACTTAGCAAGACCGTATTTCAAAATAAAAAATCTAAAAGGGCTGGGGACATTGCTCAATGTAAAGGCCTTGGGTTCAGTTCCCAAACAAATAAAAGTTTAGGCTTTCTCCTAAGTGCAAATGAAGGGTTTCAAAAAATGAAACAGTATAATTGTATTTTTTTCCTGCAGGACAGCAGGCAAGAGAAATGGGACTAGAAATACTAAGCAAACCCGTTAGGAATTTAGTATGATAACCCAAGCAAGCTATGCAACAGGCCAGAAAAGGAGGGGGAGTGGAAATAGGCAGAGGGCATGAATACGACTAAAACTGAAGAAAACATTTAGAATATAGTTAATCAGTCATGAAGATAACAGATGGAAGTCATCAAGGGTAACTCTTCAATCTCTTATGCGTGGTGGCACAGTTTGATGACTTCACAAACGCCAAAAAAAAAAAGTTCTATATCACAACCACACCCAAAAAGGAATAGTATACATCATCTTGTTCTGTTTTGTCAGGAGTAGCAGGTGAAGGCAGGAAAAGATGACAGTGAGTTTAGGGCGTGTTCAGTTAGGAGGCCTGTGAAACATTAAAATGGAGCTGTCCAGAAACTTCGTCATACGTGTCTATGGCAAGTCTGATGATTCTGTCTAGATACTAGACACTTATTACAAATGAGAAGCAGCTCCAGGCAGCCACGCAGGAATAACAATATTTAAGTGTCTAGGAGACTGAAAGATACGGAGGATTAAATGGTACCACAAGTCAAGAAAATCATGGAGGACTACCTAGCACCACAGAAGTTATGGAAATGAAGTTCAGTATATAATCAGTATCTAACAGATACAGTTTTCCTTTTTCAATTTCTTTCATGAGTTCTAGCTACAGCAAGGATGATTTTCAGGACTTATTCTTTCTCAGATGCCTAAAAAGAACCCAAAATTAACATATTTTAATATACTAAAAATTTTATCCAGCAAGTATCATAAAGGTTTGCTGGGTTTTTGTATGAAGCTAAGAAATAATATAATTTTAATGATGTTATTTTTCCTCTATTTTTAAATAGTTCATTATTTAATCCTAATAATTATTTCACCATGACTTTTTAGTTATTTTCAACTAAGATAAAAATGAGTACTATAATTAAAAAAGATGAAATTTCCTAGAATAATATACAATGAGATAAGCCATTGTCACAACACTTTTTTATTCTGTTCATCAATGCATCATATCATTATTCAGGAAGATATAAAAGTAGTTTTTCCTTTTTTAAAAAAGCTTTCATTCTACATACAGAGACGGGTTTGTCATCATCTTCTCATTCTCCTCTTTTTTCATACTATGTTAGTAGAATGACAGCTCCCAAAGATATGCAAGTCCTTATTCCTGGAACCTATGACCATGTAGGTTACACAGCAAAGGGAAATTAAGTTACATATGAACAAGCAGTTCACCTTGAAAGACAGAAATTATCCTGGATGACTTGGGATGCCTCAAAAAATAAAAGGAAAAAGGAAATAAGGGGAAAGCAAGGAAGGGGAGAGGAGAAGAGACTACTGCTTTAAAGGTGGAGAACTGGGAGTGTCACCCAAGAAACCATGACAGCCACTAAAGCTGAAAAACCTGCAAAGAAATGGACTTGCCTCAGTCTCCCACAAGGAACACAGCTCTTCCAGGACTGTGATTTTATTCCAGTACAGACTATGTCAGACTTTGGAACTACAGAACTGTAATACAATAAATTGTGTTGTTTTAAATTACTAAGTCTACATAATTTTATACAATAATAGACTTCCTCGGGGGGAAAAAAAACTAACCAAAATATGTTTCACAATTCTGAGATGAATTATAAGAATGCAAACAAGCCAACAGCAGCACTATATAGACTTTATGGCTTTGGTGAAACTGACTATATAGGCATAAAATCAGATGACAAATCAACTAACAATATCTGGTGAATTTTATCAAAAGCAAGAACTGACAAATGGGTAATACACTTTGAAGGACAAAAGGACATATGGTATTCACATCCCACTAATCATTCAACAGTAGGGGCTCTTCATATACTGTTGCATAATAAAACCTGTACTATCTAGTTGTGCAAATGCAGTGTTGTTCCATCTTTTATGACAACTGTGTGCTAAAATATATTTGATCAAACGTCAAACGTGTGTGCAAATACAGATGATTAGGAAACAATATTTACATTATGAAGTCTAAAAATAAAAGAATTTTAATATTATGGGGCAAAAAAGATTTTCATCCTCATTTCAACAAAATTTTGAGTCGTAAATATTTTCAAAAATATATTTTAAAATTGCAAATACAACAAACAGTATTAGGGAAACCAGAACCTATCAGAGATACATTTTAAAATCAGAATCTATGTTTTGCCAGGTGTGGTGGCACACACCTGTAATCCCAGCACTCGAGATGTTGAGGCAGAAGGATCACTAAGTTCAGGACCAGCCTATGCTACAAAGTGAGCTCAAGGCCAGCCTGAACTGCATAGTGAGACCCTGCCTCAAAAAGAAAAAACAAATCTGCGTTTTAGGTGCATTGTAAGCAGCCAGTTGCATTTAAAAGACAACAGACAGGTACAAAACATCTGTAACAAGGAAAACGGATAAAATTTTGGGCTTGCAATGATCAAATTTCTAAAGCCACTATGCCTTTATTCCTTTATATTTTACTTGTATATATTTTAAAATACAAAAACCTAACTCGTCTATCAGATGACCATCTTTTCTGGGACAGTTTGAGTGAAGGAAAGGATGTCACATGCTGCAAAGACAGCTAGTAAAATGCGCAGTAAAAAGTTCCCATCAGTTTTTTGTTAAAATTTTAAGTCACACTACTATCCAGAGCTGTCTTTGATTCACATAATGCCAGGGAGATTAGAGCAGCCCCAAATCCTTCCTTATCTCTGATGCACCAAATACAGCTTTTTAGATCAAACTTCTAGGACAGTTATCTTCCTAAATCAACTGTTCATTAAATATAAAATGTAGTTCCTAACTTCCATGTGTCTATAATATTCCTCAGTTGGGCATTTCAGTTGTTTCCAAGATGTAGCTATTACCAATTATGCTGCTATAAAGATGGGTACACATATGTCGCTCTAGTATGACGTTTGTAAATTTCCTGGGAAGATACCCAGAGGGGAATAGATGGTTGGAATGGGACCTCTAATCCTAGTTTATGTAATCTCTACCCTGATTTCCACAGTGGTTGCACCAGTCTGTACTCCCACCAACAGTGGAAAAGAGTTCCGTCTTATACCACAGCCTCGTCAGCATTTGTTATTGGTTGATTTCTTGATGATAGCCATTCTTTCTGGAGTGAGATAGAATCTAGTTTTAATTTGCATTTCTTGAATGTTGGTGCTTGCTTTGAATCTAAGATCATTTTAACCTTTACTATCTTCTACACCTTTCCATATAGCAAAATGAGGGGCTGGGGGTATAGCTCAGTGGCATAAGCGCTTGCCTGGCAAGTGCAAGGTCCTGAGTTCGATCCCTGGTACCGGGAAAAAAAAAAAAAGAATCATAGCATAATGTATTCTTCTATCCAATAATTCTAAGCCAATTAAAATTTAAAAGCAAAATTAAAACAAGGAAATAAAAGCTGAAGTGCTATAAATAATCATTGGCTGAATGAATAAATTATAAATACAAATAAATATATTTTTAAAATTTTATTTTTAAAAATAAAAATATAAATAAAAATAAATATATAAATAAATAAATGAGTATAAATTTATAATTCTACGTTTTTTATTTAGCTTGACTTTATTTAAATCACCCTGATATTTATAGTATAGTTTTGTTTAATAATCTCTTCCATTATTTATGTCTAATTTGTATGATTCAGGCCTAAATTTTAGTATTATTTATCATCATGACCTCTTCAGTTTAGTTAGAGTTTGTATTCTAAATTTGTCTAAAATCAAAGTTCAAAAAATAGAATATAAAACACAGAGATTTTATGGAAATTAAAAGGTTTAAGGGGGCTATGCAGATTATGTCAGTTTATTAGAACATAAATTTCATGAGATTACAATGTAATTCTTACAAGCAGCACTTGAGACTCCTTGCTGGGGACACAGGTCATTTAAGGGAAATCAAGGCTGAAGATGAATTAGTCATGCCAAGCAAGGTCTTAAATAATTTTCAGTTTATTTCTCCATTGAAATAAATTGTTCGAGTGACTTTTCTTCCCGTGTAACTTTACAATTTTTTTTTTGCAAGAAATTGAAAGCTGTCAGTAGCAATGATAACACAATAGCAACTAAGATATACTGAATGCTATGTGATGACCCTACTCTAAGTACTTAAGGTTTATTAGTTCTCGTGAATTTTACAAGAACGCTATCAAACAGGCAGCATTATTACTTTCTTTTTTTTTTTAATTTTATTTTAAAGACAAAAGAATGGAGACATATGAACCAGAAAAGCCATAAACAATACAGAAAATACAAAGTTATACAGAATATAGTAGGGAATTAGAACTAGATGTTGTATTACATAGTTATCTTCACATTAGTTAACACAAAAACATTAAAGGAAAAAGCCAAATTATAGGTAAGATAGTAGGGAATTTCCACTGGATGCATTATTTGCATTATTACTTTCATTTGCCAGAATTGGAAAACTGAAATTTAAATAAGATCATCATTCCAAGATCACATTTTTAGCACAGATTAGCCTAGAATCAGACTTTTTTAGTTCAAGGAAATTATGTGTGACTAGTATGGAACGCTATTCACTCCTTTTTGTATGGAGAACTAAGTAAAAACCCTGTGTCTAGTGGACAGTCTGTGTCCACAGAACAGAGACTTCATCCAGGCCAGCTTTTTTCACATGATGTCTAGAGTTAAGATGTAGGAAATGAACACAGTGGCTTAGCCCATTCTATCATGGCCACAGGAAAAAAATAATGTAGAAAAAAATATATATATATATATACATAACTAAAAAAAAAATACAGAGCTTGATTGCTGATTTTTCGCTAAATGACAACAACCATCTAAAACCTAACAGCGTTAGGTATTTCAGCTTTCTGAGTCTATATCCTATTCCCCAGAATTAATATAAATATATAAAAAATTTTAAATAAAAATTTTATACATTAGAAAGTGCTATATCCAAAGTAAATATAAGAAAATGCTAAATTCTGTGTTTCAATCTTTAACTGCTACTGGAATTTGAAAGGTAAATATTAGCAAAACCTAGTATGGCCAAGCAAAGCACCAGATCACTCTACCTTTTTAAAAGGACTAGATGAAAGAGATGTCCTAGTGTCACCAAAGAGTAGAACCCATGAGATGAATGAAAACAGGTGGCGGGCTTAGAAAGCGAAAAGGCAGAACTATCAAGTCAAGAACGTTTGTCTTATGTATTCACCCCAGTCTTCAATATTAAAAATTACTTATTCATAGATACTGTAGTGACCAAAGCAACTGACAAAAATTGGGCACCTAAGTTTGAACGTGGAAACTTAACCTTCCATGCTGTCTCCCACTGGGTGATATGCCTCCTCCCATACCCTGCCCCCCAAGAGGAAACAAAGAAGGGTTATTGTATCAATTACTTCAGAAAAGCAAGTAATTAACTTACCTTGTATGCTTTGTGCTCTTTCATACTTGAAAGTGGGTCAGACCACTTTGGAGGTAACTATGGGCTTACAGTAACCATAAAAACACTACTTAGCAAGGGTGCTGTAAAGAATCAGCTGCCTTGCTCTGATTTCTGAATCCAAAAGGTTAGTGAGATGGACCTTGGACCTTAGAAATCACTTAATCTAAACTCTTAATTCAGAAAGTCAACTTGCAACACTGTGGTGACAGAAAACTTCTTATGTCAAAAAGTAGACAGTTTCACTGTGTGCAGGGGTGGGGGGGAGGAGCCTTACAGCCTGAAAACAACTAGAATTAAGTACAATGTTGTCTCCTCATCAAAATTTATTAAAAATAACATTAATTTTTTTCTCTTCTTCTGGCTCAGAGTCAGTTGGACCATTACTGCCTACACTATGTTGGATGCGGTTTCCCGATTACTGGTAAATCCCAGTCACTCTCATGATAGTATAGTTTGTCAAATGTATTTAACAACATGCTTTAAAAGAGGCTAGTATCTCCCAATTTAAAAATAAAAATAGCATCCATAAAGACAAAATTTTTCAAATTAATCCAAAAATTTTCATCCCATTCAAATATGTATCTATATCTATATCCATAGATATAGATATACCACAACATAATACACAGCTATTAAAAATAGTAAATCGATAGGAAATGATCTCCACAATATTTTTTTCTTTCTCTTTTTTTGAGACAGTGTCTTGCTATATTGCCCAGGCTAGCCTTGATTATCTAGGCTCAAGTGATCCTCTGGCCTCAACCTGCTACTCAACACTCTACTCAACAGTCTATAAGATTGAAAGTGAAAAGAGTACAAGATATTAGAGAATATTATACAGTATTACTATTTCTGTTTAGCATACACATAAATTGTGTGTGTGTGTGTGTGTGTGTGTGTGTGTGTGTGTGTGTGTGTACAAGAAGAAAATGGGCTATGGAAGAATAGATAAGAATCAGGTAAATGTTTATTTCATAGGAGGAAACTGACCATCTCTGGGTGACTAGAATTGAAGAAACACAACTGTCATCAGTTTTGATACCCTGTACATCTTACAAAATACTCGAAGGAAGGAAGGGAGGGAGAAAAGCAGGAAGGAAGGATGGATGGAAGGAAGGACAGATGGACAGACGGATGGAAGGAAGGAAGGGGAAAAGGGAAAAAAAGAGAAAAGAGAAAAGGGGAGGGGAGGGGAAGAGAAAGCAGAGAGGCGGAGGGGAGAGGAGACTAACGGTGGCTTTAGGCACAGGAGAGGCGACTAGAGTCCAGGTAAGAGGAGTCCTGACACGAGGAGTGAAAAGGCCAGCCATTTACTTTGCTTTTAAGTAGGTCCTGCTACCGGAATTGCTGCTCAAAAGCTGGTGGGAAACCCCATTACACCTCGCTAAGAGCTCCTCGCTCATCACACTCTAGGGATGTTTCTGCGCGTACAGTTTAATTGCATTGAATGCTAATTATTCTCAAATATATATTTGGACATTGCTTTTTACAAAATATACAGCTACATAAGGATTACTCCTCTTATGTCACTATCAGGTGAAAAGCATTATCCTAGGTAAAATGGCACTATCAAAAGTCACACTGTTGGCTTTCTTTTAATTTAACACAGTCACAGCAGCTGCCAAAATGGAAGAAATCTCACAATAATAATATGTGCTATCTTGGTAGTAAATAGGTATAAATTCTCAGTTATAAAGGGAAAAAGTGGGACTAAAAGACATGTGATGCTAAATTTAATTAGACATTTAATAAGTATAGTATCCCTAGTTAACAAGGCAAATCGATCCTTTCAGTTCTGGCTGCAGTTTATTTAAAGACTTTACAATTTTACTACTTAAGAGCAAGTCCTATGGAGGTGTTATCTCACCATTTATATTTTCACAACACTTATGATATTGCTATCACACTCTTAAAATAAATGAAAGGAAATAAAGCCCATGCCACATTTCAGACCAATATAATGCTACTGACTCTATTTTTATTACTGGAAATAAACACTAAAATATTTCTGTATTGCTCACTTCTTTAAATGTTTAACATAAAGTAAAAAATTAAGATTTTTTTTAAAAATCTGACATACACTGGAAAAGCAAATGCTTAATCACTTGGTTTTAAAATTAGGCATGAGGAAATAGAATTTTCTGACAACAATAGCATTTCATGACAAAATTATTATGCTTTTAATTTTCTACTAAATTGTGATTTATTAGCCTTCTTCTTTACAGATTAGTCAGTGTACAGAATGAATTTAGTGGTGCATTTAATGAGACAAGAAGGTAGAAAGATGAACATGAAGATTATTGTACATTGTAGTGAATGAGCTATTTGATAATTCTACCATAGTCCAAAAGAAAGCTTCTCTCTAGATTGATCATGGTTCAGTTAACATCACTGAATATCTAATACCTCCAACTCAATTAATTCTCACCTGATTAAGATCAGACTGATATTCAAACTAAATCATCTCTCCAGTCAAGTAGAAATCAATATTTCTGATTTTACTTTTAAATTACAATAGAAAATAAAATGCATGCATTTTCAATATGCCAAGAGTAGCTTTTCTATTCTAGTCTACCATGGCATGGATAACACAGTTGATTAAAGAATTATTCTAATTTGAGCACCAATATGTAGCAGAATCTGATTAATTTGAACACAGAGATGAAGTAAAGTAATTAAATATATCTTATACAGGGCAAATAGAAAATTGACATAAAATAAACTTGACTTCTTTAAAACAAACCACTATTTATCAGCTCAAGTAGTTAGGAATATAGTTTTATTAGAGATAGATTACTCTAGAGAAAAGGTGTCAGACACAGATATTTATAAGGTGAGCAGAACAACAGCTCTTTCTGCATCATGCTCTTTACCAGTGCCCTGTCTAAAGGTCTGCACAGAGCTAAAAAGAAGCAAATTATTTCTGTATTATTATTCCAGAAAAGGCAGGACATACTGACCCATCCCTGTCAAGCACGGAAATTAGTGAATCTAAAAATAACAAAATGCTTGTGTAATTGTAAGCATTACTACTAAAAAGAACATGAAATGGATTTTGCTTCTCTTTAATTCCTTTTAAATTTAAGATAAAAAATAAAAGCCAAATTATTTCCTGGATACAAATGACTTTTGCTTGTTAAGGAACGCAAAAGTTCAGATAAAAATGACAGAAAATATTTAACAATATAGTTTAGAAGGCAAATCACAACTAAATATACGTATTTATTAGAATAGAAAATACAACTTAGTACTGTGTAACAAAATGTGCAAAATATATAAGAAATACATATAACATGTAAGAACACATATATAGAAAACAAAATATATATTTACTATTTTAAGCCTCACAAATTTGTTAACATATGCTACTAGTCATAAATGCTACTTAAATTAAGCATGTTCTCTCTGACATACATCCCTTTATAAAAAAGAATATGAAGAATGAAGAATTGTGCAAATTAACACAGAACATAGGTTTCTAAAATTCATATCCTATAAGAGCTAGCCATAGAATTTACTCAGACCATAACGAAGGACATAAAAATGAAATTTTGATAAGATACCACGATCTCCAAGGCAGCGCAGCAGGGCAGCCAAAGCAACTTGAAAGTTGAGCTATTTGTGTATTAGACACAAATGGCTACACTTTACTTTCACAAAATGCTCCCTCTTATTTTTTAACCATATAGATCTCTCAATTTGGTTTTCTTACTTACGGCTAAATCACAGTTACAAAGAAATATTTCTCAAATATATAATTCAGATACACACAAACATAAAGTAAGTCCAAGCACACAAAGTACAGTGAACAAGGACAACACATGCCCCATGTTTAAAGATATGATTGTTACTTGGATCACTGGTTGCCGTGCAGGAACAATATCCTAAACCTGAGGATTATATTATTTTAATTCTGAAATTTTTCCTTTATGTAAAACTCTACAATTTTTAAATAGCTTAAGTTTCTAAAACAATGTCTAAAGAAAAAAAAAAATGAGTCCACGTGATGTTTTGTCCTCTGCAGGAAAGACTCTTCTAAACATTTCATCTCTAATATTACTCATGTGTGGTTACCCCTTCAAACACTGCTACCACTGATTCCATACCTGTCCAGGCAAAGGTCTCCATAATCATCCTAAATAGCATATAGAACCTAGGGAGAGAGGAATTAAATAGTGTCCATTTCTCAACTCCTAATCTCTGATTCCGCAGGTCCCACAGTCACTATGGATAAGGGACGTTTACTACTTTTCAGGATGGGCCCGTAACTAATTTGAGGTAAAAATGTTTCATTTGAAAGAATGCCACTGAGACTGGGGATATAGCTCAGTGGCACAAGTGCCTGCCTGGCAAGCGCAGGGTCCTGAGTTCAATTCTCAGTACAAAACCGCCCCCTAAAAAACAAAAACACTCACACTGAAAGAATGCTATTATGTAAAGAGCCCCCCTCCTTTATGACATTACCAAGCGGTATTTTTAAAGCTAACAGAGACTGCCTTCAAAATCTCCAGGAAGCAACAAAGTAATGGCACACAAACAAAAATTTTAAAACACACCTTGTAAATTATAGAAATGATAAGAAATAACACATAGCAGTAAAGCATTAATTGCCTAAAGGAAGCCACAAGCAGTGACTAACAGTGATGTCTGAGAGTGTAAGGGTCTGCTGTAGGGTACTAGAAAGGCTGCATAAAATTCAAGGGATTATTCTCACATTTGTAAAAACTGGATGGTAAACTTACAGGAAACATAAAACAAGTTTTGCTTTTTTCCTGCTAGTCTATTGAACAAATTCATGGGTATGAATGATAAATAATTGTTTAACATTTCCAGTAAATTTGCATAGTCAGAATTCAAAATAATGACTGTTAAACATACTCATGCATGAAGTACTATGGTAGTCTAATGCATCAAAATCACACTGCTCTTAAGCTACTTAGAAGATACTTCTAGATAAGTATTTTACTTTTGTTCTATATTTTCTTAGTAACTTTTATTAAACTAATAATAAAACACATTCATCTCAGGATCTAAAAATCTTTTGTTATAAGAACAGAAGAAAGTTGGAAAGTTGCTATCACAGTCTTATTTGTTAGATTCCACAAAGAATATTTTTAATTTAAAAACAGAATGTCATCAGGGTTGATTGAAATAAAGAGAAATAAATTAATGCTAAATAATTACTGAGGAAGTTTTGTTTATGGAAATGAATAATTCAGTGTTTTACAAAGTAAATTCAAGCAGCAGCTGCTCTGCTGACATTAAGCTAAAAAGAGCTTCCTCAAAATGTAGAAAGTTGAAAACTAGAGAATCATCATATTTCTGTATCAAACAGGAAGAATATATTTCCCATATCTTCTGGTTTTAGTATAAAGTATTACATGGTTACAACGCTAATCAACCAACGTTGAGGGAGTCTCGGCATTACATTTTTCATGGGAGGTATCTGCACATTCTAGTTAACTGAATATATGCATAATTCCTGCCCTATTAAGTCTTATAACAGCTGGGAGAAAAAATAATTCAGATTTCTAACAATCTGTTCCCAATCTACTTGGTTCTGTATTTCATTTAGATCTCAAAATAAATCCTAGGCTGCCTTTAACTCAGTGCAGTCCCAGTCTCTCTCCCGTATTTACTCCCTGTAGGAAAGAGCTCTTCCTCTTTCAGGAAGAAATAAACATAAAGTTAACAAATGAACACAGTTGGCAGAAACTGCACATACTACAGACTGTACTTTTATTAAGTAATGTAACCACAGTTCCTGTATTAGTCTTACATATCAGACGTAGAAACTTGAAAATAAAATGTTACAACTAGTTTCAAAAATTAATCTGAAATTAAATCTCCCTAAACAGTCACTATAACAAAAGAAAACTAGGTTCTATGTTTACATAGTTACTAGTTTAGGCTTATCTGTCACCTATTGCAAACTAAAGCCTCAACTCTTTGGGTGGGGGGGGTCATGAAAAAACAGACTGCAAACAGTATTCATTTTTAAAATTAATTTTAACTGATGCATAAAAACATTAAAATGTATGTACTAAAGAGGTAAAATGGTATTTTGATACATATGTACATGGAGTAACATTTAAATCAGGTTAAACATGCCGATCTCCTCAAGCATTAACCATTTCTTTGTAGTTCAAACTTTCAAAATCCTTTTCCTGGCTTTTTAAAATGTAAAGTATATTACTGCTATTTATAAACTGTGCAATAGCATTCATTTTTTAAAATATTTTAAAAATTAATTTTATTCCTACACATTTGACATACATAATGATCACATTCATCAGAGGTATTTTTTATACCTGTACATAATATATCTTGATAGCATTCATTTTTAAAAAGTGAAACAGAATAGGAAATATTAAGGCACATTATACATTTTATCTACATAAATGCATACAGACACACAAAATGCATCCGTATGTGTATACTAGGTTGCATTTTAAAATGTATTTCTTTACGGTGGACCCAAAGGCCAGTGGTCTAGTGCACACTAATTCTTATCCTCTACAGAGCAGAAAAAGAACTCAACATATTCTCAATTCATATTTCTGTTAGATATTTACCAGTCATTTCAATATACCAAGCGCTTGGAACAAATGAGTAAAACAAATCCAGATCTCTAAACTTGTAAAGCCGATTCTTAGCGAAAAAAAAAATAAGCAGCATAATACCGTGGTGTACGTTAGAATGTGGTAAGAGTTATGGGGGAAAAAAGAAATAACTTAGATTATGGAGAGTGTACTGCACATTAAGCTGTGTCTTCAAAGTAGGCCTTACTTAGGGAACTGTTAAAGAAAACCTTAAAGAAATGAAGAAATCAACAATATAATTTTATATCCAATGACAGCATAATACAAATATAAATACTGAAATGTCAAATTCTATACATAATATACCAAAAAAATTTATATACACAAGGGGCACGAAGAAAGGATAACTGCGGGTAAGACAATACATTCTGAAATAAAATACAAGTGGTGAGCCCACCACCTGTCAAAGACTATTAATGCCTAGTTTTGTGGGAATCAGACAAGTCTTAATTTTAAAATGTCACTAAAATGAAAATAAATGCTGAATAAAAAAACATACATAAAACACACTTATAATCTTAGAGCAAAAATAGGTTTACAGGAAAAAGAATGTACTGGAGAAAACACATTCGCTAAGGATATTTTGGAGGTAGCAGAATATAAAAACTGAATTCTTCATTCCTTCTACAATTTAGATTCTTTTTTGTTTTGTTTTTCTGAAAAGTAACATAAACTTCTATATGGTAACAAAAAAAAATGAAGAAACAAGTTCAGTAAGAACCCAGGTTTGATTTCTAATGCAGTACCACTAGTTTCAGAATAAGGGGAACACAAGTCCTGGACGATGGCTTCGGGCAACAGCTGTAGACGAGATCACAGCAACATGTGCTGAGAACCTACTGTCTACTTGACGGACCTCAGTGAACAGAACATATGTCCTAAAGACAGATTTAGAAAATTAATTTAAATTAAATTAATAAGATAACTGAAATACACTGAAAACACTGGGATTTTTAGTATTATTACTTTAAGCTATCTTATAAGCATTTCTATTAACTTTTTATTTTTCAACTGAAGTATTTACTTTTTATTTATGAAATATAAGGAATTATAAACTTCTGCTTTTCAATGTTTATGTAGTTATATAAGTTCTTTCTCTTATTTTTTATGAATTCTATAAAAATTTTTCAAATGCATCTAACCCTAAAATGGTTCATAAAAATTCATTTGTCCTGTATTACAAAAGAGCCTATTTATGACAGGAAACACTGCACTAAATTTTGCTACTTATGTATGAAACTCCCAATTTTAGTGGGTACATAACCACTAAGTAAGATTCTCATGACTAATGCCATTCGAATAAACTGCCCAATAGAATGTGTTTGTACATCTGCTGCACAGTTTGTACTGGCATGTAGCACTTAGTGTGCACACGTCACATTCGGGAGAAAGATCCTGTTAGAGCCCTTCCTACTGACACAACCACAGACTCCAAACTTCATTCAGCATCCAATATATAAGAGGTTTTAGGCAGAAAATTAACACAGATTCACAGGATTAAATGATTTTAGGTTCAAAAAGGATACTTTTATTTATTTATTTATTTATTTATTTATTTATTTATGGCGGTACTGGGGATCGAACTCAGGACCCTGTGCTTGCTAGGCAGGCGCTTATTCCACTGAGCTATATCCCCAGTCCCAAAAAGGATACTTTTAAAACATTTGTTTTAAAACCCAGATCCAAAGGCTAAAAGCCAATTTGCATTAAAAGCAGAGTATCTTTTTAGCTGTTTCACAACCATCTACCTTACATTAAAGGTCCAGATTCATTCTACCTTGCAAATCACTGTAAATCAAATTTTCGGCATCACTGTAGTGTATTCTGATGATCGTCTCTTTATTCACTGTCCTGCTGATAACTCTTTCCATACTTTTCATTCTCACCGCCCCCTCCCCCAAAACAGGCCTTCTGCATGTAGCTTCGTCAGAGGAAAGCGTCCCGTTCCCTTATTATTTACTGTTGTGTTCAGTTTGAATAAGACAAAGAAAACAGAACTAAATGAAATTAAAAGGATTCAGAACCCACCAAACTGCTGGATTTACATTTCCCACAAAATCACTACTTCTACTAGATACCTGTAGGAAATCACAAATGGTATGATCAGCATACAAAGAATCCCAACCATATGGACAATCTAGGCAAAAATATTTAAAGGTGAAATTTCTCAGTGATAAATACATATTCTTAGAATCAATTTGTTTATAATAATCCATTGTAATAGAATGATATCTGATGAAACTTAACATGATTCAACAATATGATAAAACATCAGAACATATAAACCAATTCTAATGTCAGTATCCCAATCACAATTACAAGGAGCTTATAGCATCTCTGCATTCATTTCTGGATCCATATTTTTTGATAGATCTTGAGGTCTGAGCCCTTTCCTATAGAAAAGTGATCAACAGACTGAGAAGTCTATATAAGTACCATATTATATACCAACCATTTCTTGGAATCTACTCATCCCATTCATGAAAAATTTTAAAAATTTAAATTTATCATAAAAGGAACTGAAAAGTGAAACTATAATCAGTGCCTTTAAATGTAAAGGTTTAGGGTATAGACAGAAAGGAATGACATGAACAATACTTGAACTTTCAAAAGCTTTAACTAACAACATTTTAGTATAAAATTAAGGCAGGAAAAAAACAATTTTTGAAGAAAAGGAAAGCAAGTTTATATTTTGAGAGAAAAGATCAGGCAAAACACATTGAAGACAATTCTTGATAAATCTGCAGGATATCTGAAGTTAATAAAACTGTCCTCAATAAAAGAAATGAAAGGAGTTTTAAAAGGACAAATACAGCATCATGGCTGGGTGTGACAATACCATTAAAGGACAGTTTCATACCATAAACTTCAAAAACTAGTGTAGAGAAAATAAAAAGATTCCAGTAAGGTTCAGAGCAGCATGCATCTTAGCCCCAGTTCTCCTGTCCGGGACCAACTGGAGAAACAAAGGGAGTCACAACACCCAGAGAACTTCCAGGAACAGCTCTCCCCATTCTTGACAGAGGCAGACTGAGTGCACAAACAGAACGCCTAGAGAAAAACAAAAATGGAACGAAACAAAAGACAGCCACTTAATACAAGAGCCTGTACCCACCTTCAAAAAATTTCAGAAGGGGTTAGAAAAACCACCAGGGTATGCCGTTTTTCAGTGATCCACACGTAGTAGAGAGCATAACCCAAAGGTAACCCCACAGGAAAAGAGAAAACATTCCTAAAGGCTATTTAGCAAAAATACTGCACTGGCTAGTGCGTTTCATTTCTCTCTCACTCCAGACATCAGGAAAGCACACAGAAGAACACCCCAGCCCTCACAATATAGCCCACAGGGGCAGACAAACATCAGAAAAAGGTGGCAGAAGTGTTAAAGAGCATTCACCCACAATTTTTCAGAGAAACAGCAGGGCAACTCTGCAAACATGCCTAAGGAAAAGATGCATCTCAAATGTCACACTATGGAAGAACTTAATAAACACAAAAATTCAAGAAAACCAGACTTTAAGGAATAGCTAACAAAACAGTGAAATGTAAAAGGAGATAATGAAAATAAGCTATGGACCAAAATATATCCATAACACTCTGACAAACAGAAAAGGAACAATATACACACAGTGAAAGTTCAAGTGAGAGATTTCATAAAACTGCATCAAGAAAATGTGAGTACATTTTTAAACAAAGGTTAATGGGAACATAAAACCAAGGTGCACAAGGTGCACTCTTGTGACTGCTGTGGTAGACAGCCTTGAAGGCAGCCTGTGAAGATCCCAGCTACCTGGTATCCAAGCTTTTGTGCAAAGCTCTTCTTCGAATGGTCAGCTAACCCTGGCAACTTGCTTGTAACCAAAGAATATGGCAGTGAATGGGACTTCACCTCCATGAGCAGGTTACAGAAGATTGCTACTAGTCTGTGGGCAGATGCTCTCTCTCTACCTTCTCGACTTGCACGCAGTGACAAAACGAATGATTATATGGAAAGATTCTGGTAGCGAGGACCTGAGCTTGCCAGGCCAACATCCCAGGCAGGAATCAATGTTGCCAACAACCACTACGTGAGCTTGGAACCAAATGCTCCTCAGTGAAGGCTTCACATGAGACTACAGGCCAGGAACCAACATGTAAATTGCAGCCTTGTAAGAGACTGAAGCAAAGACCCTACCTGAGTCATTCTTAGAATCCTAACCAGCAAAAACTGTGATTAATAAATACATGCTATTTTAAGCCACTAAATTTTCAAGTAATTACTTATTCAGCAAATAACACTAAGTGTTCATCCTTGATCCAAAGTTCCAAGTTTGACTGGTATCTTTCAAAGAGAAAATTGCAAAAAAAGAGGAAAAATATTTAAAATTACAAAACAAAAAAAATTGTCTAACCCCCACAATCCCACAAATCTGAACTGACAAAAGGACACAGTATGTTCCAGCAAGAATTGGTATATATGTATTTCCTACTTATTTATCAAACTCAAGGATAGAGGAAGAATCTTCTAATATTTGAATAAAAGACCACTCTAGTCACAATAAAGTGGCTGCAAGGTGGGGTGGTGAAATTAGCTCAGTCTCAGATTCCCTAAAGCAACAACACTGAATCCTATAAAATGCGGATGCAATGCGTATAAAATTCTGAGCCAGACAAACTACGACCTGACAATAACCATCCTGTCTGACATAAACATATGAGACAATAAATAGTTATTCCCAAACACCTAAAGACCTTCCTTAATAAACTACTGACAAACAATTCAGCAAAATAAATGGTAGAAACAGTAGAAAGAAGCCCATGTGGTGAGTATTGAATTTATAGTTTCAGAAAAGAATAAAAGTATTTTAAATTTTAACACTGTAAAATTACAGCTAGGACCTAAAAAAAGAGAAGGTGGAGAGGTATAACTACACTTATTCATAGGACTTTCAATTAATCAGTATGGTTAAAATTAGACCATGGAGTTACAAACAGTAACTCAAACTTACTACTGGCTTTTATAATTTTTTTCTTAAAATTGAAGCAAGTAACACCTTTTGTTAAGAAACCTTTACATAAACTTCTTTAAAATTACCACAGAATTCTTTTTGAATTCTTTCAGAATTCTTAGAGGATTCATACTTTTATATACTAAAACTTAATTCTAAATACTACTCTATGGATTCTGTCAGTTTAATTTTTAAAAACCTTAAAAAGAATCTCAACAAATATAAAAAATTTTATTTTTAACTGAAATTTCCAATGATACATTTATTGCTGTCTATATTAATTTTGATCTCTTATTTTCCATTTTATACTAACTTTTTTCTGAATAAAGGTTACAAGTACAGTTTTTTGAATTGTCTCCCAGATCTTCATCTCAGTCATCAGTTATATACTGATCATCTACAGTACAATATGCTTACACCAGTTTACTACAGTAACCTCGTGAATGAAAAAAAGTTACAGAATTAAGAATAATGTTGATGTTATTTTACCAGTCCTCTTCTAATTTCAGGAAAACTACTTTCCTAGTGCAGTAATTCTACCTAGCAAGTTTTCCACTAGAGTTGCTGATGCATCCAGGCCCACCAGACACTGCAGAAATAATAAAAACACTACCTCAGAAACTAGTATCTCAAAGAAACTAATTATCTCAAGAGGAAATGGAGTTTATCCAACACGGAGGTCCAAAGTAATGATTGTGGCTGCTGTTTGTCATCAGACAACAGAATTATCTTTATAATGAAGGACTTCCAAAATGACGTATGAAAAGTTGTATATTAAATAACCTGAATAAATATTGTGCAAAAACAAGAAATATAGAAAATTTAGACGGATACTTGGATCTTCTAATTTATGTACCTTGGTCAGCTTCTTCACAACCTTACCTAATTGTTTATATACTTTATACTTACTAAAGCATACATTTGGAAGTGCTAGCCTATTAATGTACTGTTGATTTTCAAGTAATACCAGTGACAAACTAGGAAAAGTACACAATGTCTAGTAAACTATGGATTTCCTATGATCTCACTTTTTTTTCTGACTCTATTTATAAATAAAAAATTTTAAAGTAAATTTTAAAGGGTAAACATAATTAGTTGAAAAAACATTTATCAAAAGTTATAGAAAAAATAAAAGTGATGCAAATAAACATGATTGGAAATATACGGTATTCCCAATCAAGTAGCTCATATTAAATATAATATTGTTCCTATTATATTTTTAAAAGAAGCAAGATTATGCATATGTATAGACTGCTACAACTTATAAACTCTTATAATACTTATGCTTTATTTACTTTCAAAAATATCTTTTCATTTGTCTACAACAGAATTGTGAACCATTTAAAAACTAGAAACTATAAAAATGAAAATTATTAAAAAGATATTATGGGGAGATAATATAATCTGTGAGAAACAATTTATCAAACTTTATAGGCTTTTCATATAAACACATTTATTGTAATCCTATTTAGTCTTATTAAATCTAAAGCCTTTTCATTTTTCATCTCAATAATGAATAAAATGTTTACATTTCTTGTTTTAATGTCCCAAAGCATATTCAGACTGTGCCAACCACAGTTTAAAATTTTATTTTACTGTAGTAGTAAATATAAAACCTAAAATTATTTTTAATTGGTTCGAGTAAGACCACAAACTTCCTAAACATTTAACACTTAATGCTAAGTTTACAGTAATGAGAAGAATATAAAAGTCAATATAAAAGACATTTTAACTATATTCTGAAGTACAACATTTCCATATATTTCTACCACAAGATGGAGATAAAGTAAAAGTATTTCAATATTTCCAAAATATATTATTTCTATTAAAATATTTGGTATTACTTGACTTATAATGAGAAATATTTTCCAATCTTCAAGGTGAATAAAAGTAAAATCACTTTATATGGGGACACCTTTAGTTAATTATTTCCAAAAATTCTTTTTGAAAAGGAGAATATAAAGTCACATAAACTTGTTACAAGTCAACTCGTTTCACTCAGAGGACTACTAGTATTAAGATAGTTTTAAAAACATGCTGAAGATTATTAATATATCTATTTCGGATGGGTCCAATAAAATTTCTTACCATGATGGAAACAACTGATGTCTGTTGTCCAATGAGGCAGCAACCATGTACATCCAGCTACTCAGCATATGAATTATGGCTAGTACTTGAAAGAAATTGAGTTTTACATGTCGTTTAAATTTAAATAGTCAGTGTGACTACTGGCTACCATACTGGAGAATACGTATCTACATCAAAGCCAATTTACTATGTATAAAAACCTAATGGAGATTTTTAAACAGAAAAATAATAAATAAAACCATAGCTTAAAAATAAATTATAAATTAATGCTAAAAGATAAAGATAGGAAGCATTAATAATACAGGTCCTTTCTATAGTCACAAAGGAATAAATTAGAAAAGCTCAATATAACTACAAAAGAATACCTGTACATTAAGAAGGATAGTTTTATATGATCCTTCAAAGGGAATAAAAGAACATATATTAATTTGTACACATCTCTTACTATATTAGTAACCATGTGAAGTTTCATATTTGGTATGTGCTTATACGTTCAAAAATTTAAATATCTGCACACAAAATAAGCCCATATTTATCATTATCACAAGTCTGGTTAACATTTTCAGTAACAGAAAACAGACTGCCTCCTCTTACCAAAATAGTAAGATTCTAATGCTCAATTACAAAGCAGAGAACTTCGCACCAGACACTGACTGCAGTATGAGTTAACATGACCTCAATCAATGCAAAGTAATCAGCATCAAACTGGAAGACACAGACTCACCAATTTGGACCAAATAATGCCAGTTAAAATTGCTGAAACAAAATGAAAAGCATTTCATAGTGATCACATTTTAGGAGCATAAGAAAGGACTTGTGAAGAAACCATCTCAGGGGGTCTGTTGTTGGATTTGGGTGGTACAGGCCAGGTAGCTAACCGAGGAGTGTTATACAGGTGACACTAAAATGACGAGAGTATTAGATAAGAATCATGTGTCGATCAAATAATTCTCTATAAAAATATGTTGATATCTAGATTGTTCCAGCACAAGTACTCTCTCACCTTGAAAAAAAACTTTAAAAAAAATATATAAATATACCTATAGGTTTAAAATTTGCCTCTTTTCACTTTCAATAATTATTCCAGACAGTTTTTTACTGGCCAGTTGCATTTGAACAGAAAATGAAAAATAGAGCTCCTTTGTTTAGCAGGTCTATTTTCCCCCAAAACACCTAACTACCTTGGATATGTGCTGTTGTGTTAAAATTGAACCCCTAGAGGGCAACTGAGATTCAGATTTTACTTCATAGTAGACTTCAGTTATTCACCAGTTTATGGAGACCATGACCTACTTCCTTACACTCTGGAACTTTCCCTTTAGGAAAAAAAAAGGAAATGCAAAGACAAAAACTAATGTATTCCATCCACTACTGAAAATTTTATTCTGAAATGCATTCTTTAAAGTGATAATTTGAAGATGAAGACTATGGAACCAATAGGCATACTTCTGAATAACACATAACATGAATGAATATCTGAGTACTAACACTCAGTAGGAATCGGGTAACAGGAAAGATATTCTCAACAAGTCTATTTAATATACATGCTTTGCATAACTTTACACCCATTAAATGACATGTTAAAATTTGTAGGAAAAGAAGAATCCAGTTTCAATAACAATTAACTCTACATAAATGACTCACTAGAATCTACTTCAGGAAAACAAATATTCCTTCAAAGTCAAAATATTAAGTGCCCTGTATCCACTTTAGCTATTTTACCAGGCAGTAGTGCTGATGTTCAAACAAGTTCAATAAAATTTTAATAAAGCAACAAAATTTATGTACCAGTATGAAACAATACTAGCTAACAAGCCTGTGAAACTATACAATGTAATAATGGTATTTAGATTTAGCCTTTTCTTTAGTGAAATCAGGCATATACAAGTCTCAAATGTATGCAATATAACAGAATGAGCTGGGAATTTACCTGGACAGTATGAAAAAGTGTAATAACTTGACAGCTTGGTATATATGTATGTTACCACACAAATCCTTCTTTCCTAGTGGGGGGTCACCAGTAACTCTTCATCTACCATGCTCAGTGACAGAACCATCATCTTGCTAAGAGAATACATGCACATGCTGATTAAAAACTTTCACTGGGCTGCAATGATTTTCTTCACTAAATCCCATGTACTCAGGAAACTAAAATAATAAAAAATCAAACTCTGCACATTTGGATTAGAATCTATAAGGAAACCTGACAAATCAAAGAATGAACGGACACAGGGAGAAGTTGCTAAAGAGAGTAAAGTGTGTGTGCCATGAGGTTAGTAAGGGATAGCCCATGTCATTTATAAGATGAAAGAGGTTAAAATTTAAGGTTTCAAAAGCATACCTAGGTTCACTATTTTCTAAGTTTGCTAAGAATTCTTGACCCACTGGACAAACTTTAAGACAGGTCCAGATAATTTGGTACTCAATCTCCATGACTGTCACAAAGGAAGTAAAGGTCAAGAAACAGTAAATATGGGCTGGGGATATAGCTCAGTGGAGTATGCGCCTGCCTGGCAAGCACAAGGTCCTGAGTTCAATCCCCAGTACTGCAAAAAAAAAAAAAAAAAAACAATAAGAACCCAACAATTTCAATCTCATCATCTGAATACATATGACCAGAAAAAATGTGAAAGGAAAAAATTACATGACTTAATCTCTGAGATACTGAATAGACTGATGAGATTTTTCACACCAAAACATCAAAATGTATGATCATTCAAATCAATAAAATCAGATATTCTAATTTTCTAAAGTTTAAATTCTATGAGCAAGGCATAGCATATGACTACGGATAATAGGTCAAGCAACAAACAGGATATAGCTTATCTTTAGAACCTGTATTCAGTGAATGTCTTATCTCCTTTTCAAAGTCAGTTCCAAAATCCCAAACACAGCCTGGATCCTTCTTTTACGATAGTCTAGTTCAGTTCGTGTAGGTAAGAAGTGAAAAGCAAGCAAGAGCTGTGACTGTATTAATTTGTACTGAGTTTGAATAAAACTATTCCTACTGATTTATTTTTTTCCAGGATTTACTGGTACATTTTAGGTACATTTATCACGGAGAATTTGTACCTGCACATGCTATAACTTGGTTTTCTCCCCTGTTCCCTCGCCCTCCCTTCCGCCCATCTCCTCCTCCCCATTTACAGAAGCTTGGTTTCCTTCTTTCCCCATTTCTTCAGAGCTATAGTTCTCCAGCACACTAAGAGGCAACTGTCTACCTGGTAAAGTCAGAAAGCAAATGAAATCACAATTCTGAGAGTTAAGAAATCCACTGGGCTTAGAAACACTAATGTTATATACTACAAACATGTACTGATAAAAGGTAAAACAAATCAATAGCACAAAAAAGACAAAAGTGAGACAATGTTTTCTACAGAGAACTACATTCTACGTGGGTGTTTGGTATGAACCTCAGATTTGGGAAGGGTGCTGGGCAAGCAATTAGGGGAGAAACAGCGGAAGATGGTGGATGTACATCATCACTGCACGATACATTCATGCACAAAAAGGTCATCTGTATCAAAGGTCATCCCAAAAGTGATAATCATTATAACAAAATAAATGAATGACATAGAAAAAAAGAAAGGAGAAAGCTGAACCTGGGCCTGATGATCTGGAAGTAGCACAGAAAGATATGGCCTACTAAGTCAATTTTAGTCAAATCAAATATCAAATTTTCTTAAATTTTGCTCGTAGAAATTGTTGAGATAAGGAAAGACAAATTTCTGGAACAAGATGGTTCAGAATTAAATCTATTCTATATTTTGTTAATTTAGTTGTCATTAAAACCAAAGTAAAAAATCAAAAGGAAGAAGTTAAATGTAAAAATTATTCATTTATGCCTTTAAAGATACACATAGGTGTTAGAATGCAGATTAAAACTGCTTGTGCTGATTGAGAGGGGAAAAAAGCAGCATGACCGTGTACATTTTTATGTAAACAGAAGTCATTTTAAATTAAAAGAACAAAGTAGTCTCTCATCCCCACTCCAGAGGATAAGTTCTAAGACTCCTAGTAGATGTCTGATGCAGGCGATCAAAACCTATAAATACAATGTTTTCTCATGTATGTCCTATGGTATTAATGTAGCCTTCTGTGCTTTACACCCTGGTGCCTCCTTTACCTCATGCCTCTTATGCTTTGGTGCCATTACCAGGTAAAAGAAGTGTTATCTGAACACAGATGTTTTAATATCCCAACAGCCCATGTGATAACCAGAAGGGCTACTGAAAAACGGGTGGACAGCATATACAGCAAGGACACACGAAGCAAAGGATGATTCACATCCTGGGTGGGATGAAGCAGAACAGCATGAGATTTCACCATGCTGTTCAAACAAGTATGTAATTTAAAACTGAATTGTTTATTATTCAGGACAGAGGTTTCCATTTAGTATTTCTGGATCATGGTGCACTGCGGATAAAAGCGAAACCATGAGTACGGGAGGACTACTATAGGTTCCTGTTTAACTATTTACCCACTGTCAAGGCCAAAGAGATGTTTTCTTTCATTTTGGACACTTGCAATGTTTGACTTAAAAATCTGACAAACCTGACATCCATTTCTGTAGAGAAAATAAGGAATAATACGTGCCTAAGGACACCGGTAAAAGTGAAAAACAGAACATATCACAGTTAACTCTGCAGATAGAGCTATCCTTCAGTAGCCTGACATTTTAGTCAATGCCAGGAGTTATGCGATAGCATCTGAAACCAGGATGCCCATTTTAGCCTTTGTGCCCTCAAACCCGCATCTGAAGTCTCAAATGTTTTCCCGCTTCCCCACACTTACTCAGACCATCAGGCACACTCTGCAGGCCAGAGGATAGCCACACACTTCAGCTAGGCTCACAGATCTAAATCTGAGTTCCACTTGTTTTTATTTTTCCTAAAATAACACCCAGTATTTTATTACAAACTGTTTTATGTGGTGTAATTCTACTTTATGTGCCTGGTTTATATCTCATCAAACTGACAATAACACACCCAAAAGCAAATTTCAGATATCTACTCTGTCTCTATAGAGCATCTATATTGAATAGGTGATAGACCTTCAACAAATATTTAATAAAAATACTATTGAACTATCAAACTTAGTTTTGTAAATAGTACACTAAACTCAAGTCTGTAAACTCAGCATAAAAAAGGTTAAAATGTTCTAAAGAAACAAATGTCTGGTTATCTACTCAACTTTCATTACATTTTTTAATGAAAAATGTATAAATATAAAAATATTAAAAAAATAGAAAACTTAAAAAACTTTTACACTCACAGTATTGCCAATACTTGGAAATAACTGTTATTAATGTTTCTTTGTGTATTGTTTGTTCACATTATTAATCATAGCTTTAATTTAAATATATATTTGATAACTATCTCTTCTAATTCACTTAAACTCCACAAGAATAAGGACTGAATCAATTTAAATTAGGCTTAAGTACATAGCTCACATGCAGAGGTAGGTAGATCATAAATTTATATAATTAATTTTAGTAAGATCTTCCTATGTTTTTAAAACTTCAATTAATTCAATTAAACCACAGGTTTAATTTTAGGCTTTGTGGACCATACAGTCTCTGTTTGAACTACTCATCTTTAAATTGGCAGCACAGGCAATCTATGTGTGTCTATATTTCAATAAAACTTTATTATGTGTGCTTGATGGCACACACCCATAATCCCAGCACTCTGGAGGACAAAGCAGGAGGACTGCCAAATGTTTGTGGCCAGCCTGGACTACACAGTTAAATTCAAGGTCACTCTGACTACATAGCAAGAGCCTGTCTCAAAAAAACAAAAAACAATACAAAATCCTTTATTTACAGATATAAGCAGTAGATCAGATTAGACCATCAAGTTATCAACTCAATTTTCATTATTTTTTCAATGAAAAATTGATAAAAAATAAAAAACTAGAAAACTTAGAAAAATTTTACACTCACAGTATTCCCAATACTTGGAAAGAACTGTGTGTAATTTCCCAAGTCCTGTGTAAAACAATACACTAGTGTGATTAGTATCTCCTATCAGTCAGCGCACGTACACAAAGGGCATCCATCTCCTATCTTATGGCTAGCCCATAATTTACATATGTAACCAGGCTCTTGAAATTTAAGTTTTTAGCAAAATCTTATATTATACATGATGTTTTGTTGAATATCGTTATTTATATTTTATTGCACAGTTCTGATCATTTTCCTTACTATGAAATTCTGCCAGTAGAACTGCTAGGTCAAGGAGTAGGCACACTTAAGAATTTTTGTTAATATTTTTACCGTCTCTTAAATTCTTTTCCTAACAATACTTATTTAAATTCCTATCCAATAGTGATAATATGTTTCTCCAACAACTTGACATAAATTATATTTTTTCTCAACCCCAATTTCATCATGCAGAGGATTAAAGTTTATATTTGTTTACATTTTTAACTATATAATATTGATGGACAATAAAACACATCTTAAGTATACCACCTAATAAAACAAAAATGCCCTCTCTGTATTACCAACCAGCAACAAAACACAGAACATTATAATCACTCCAGACAGGTTCTTTAACGTCCCTTTCTGGTCACTAACCTGTCCTACTCCCACCCTAGTAATGCAACATTGTTTGGATTAGTTTTTCCTCTTTTTTTTTTTTTTTTTTTTTTGGTTTGGTACCAGGAATCAAACTCAGGACCTTGCACTTGCCAGGCAGACGCTTATGCCACTGAGCTACATCCCTGGCCTAGTTTTCCTAGTTTAGAATACCACAGGAATATTGTCTGTTTTAGAACATGAAGAGAATGCATTATACAGTACTTCTGTTATACTTATATTTCACTCAGCATAATAGTCACAAAAGTCTTCCTTCCTGTTGAATAAATGCGTAGTTTGTTCCATTTTCCTGCTGAAAAATAGTCACTGCACAACTACACCACAATTAGTCTAGTCTTCTTCTTTTTAAGAAAAACCTGCACTATTTTAAATTTTAGCTAATATAATTTTGACTCATAAATATAAAAAACTTATAATGGCTTATGATGGGTAAATTACTATTATAACTACTAATCAGGCCTACTTTTCTCTGTACTTAAGTCTCCTTTCTCTAAGCAGAACTGCTAAGTCATTGGATAAATGTGTCCTCGGTGAACACTGTCACTGTTCTTAATTATACTCTTGCTGGTAGGTATGCCATTCTAATAACATGAAGGTTCTTGGTGGTGAGTCCTAAATATCACTATCATGTATTAATTTTTTTAATCTTTATTTCTCTATGTTCTTTAAATTAATATTTCTATTGATTTGTCTTTAGGTTTGTGAGTCCTGTTCTTTCCATTGTGGTTTTACATTATATATTTTATTTTTCAGCTCTAGAATCTCCATTTTGTATGATTTCAAATGTTCCACAGACTTTCTATCTTTTTATTCATTGAAAGAATATTTTCTTTTACATTCTTAAGAAATTACTGTAGCTGCTTTAAAAATCTTTATCTGTTAATTCTAACATCTGAGTTACCTTTAAATTAGCCTCTCTGGAATGGTTTTGAGTGTCATGTTTTCTTGCTTCTCTGTTTACAGAATAATTGACATTGTATTATGAGTATTGTGAATGGACAGATTGTGGGTTCTGTTTTCTCTGAAGATTTTTACCTAACTAGGCAACTTAATTTACTCTACACACGCACACTTTGCCTAAGTAACACGAAACCCTGTTCCTAGTTACTGAAACTGGTAAGGCTGTGGGGTTCTTCGGCTTGTTTTACCAATTTTGGCCACCTACATGGCCCGATTCACCTGGTGTTATTTTTCCTTCAATGTTTGACTGCCCTCTAATTCTTTTTTTTTTACTCTCCAATGCCTTCAGTTTGTTTTTCATATTCTGTTCATAAATGATATCTGGTTTTCTGCAAAAGGACAAGTATTTTAGAGCTACTAGACCATGCCAGAAGCAGAACATGTCCACTAGTGTATAGACTATCCCAACTTTATTGATAATATATGGTGGTTTAGGATGGCTAACTGAAATTATAATGGCTACTGAAAGTGCAAGCTTTTTTCGTGTTTAATAATATAAAACTATTCCAAATCTGTGTACTTCACTCATTTTTTAAATTAGCTATTCATCACTTTCTTCCCAGTACTATGAGTCTTTTAGCCACTCGGGATATCCAATCTTTGTCATATATGAGGGAGGAGACAGAAACAAGATGAAAAAGGAATTAAGGTATGTTTTTTACATGTAACAACTTCACTTGATGGATTTAAACATTATGTACTGCAAATGTACTAAAAAAAGAAAATAAATCCAAGACCCTAAAAACTACCAAATGTAATAATTTACTACAATCCCATCCTAAACTGCTTCAACATCACCTCAAGAACTTACCTCTAAAACATTTTTGTATTTTCAGATTTTTTCCCATTCTATAGTACAACTGCACCATAATTTACTTAACTTACTTAGTAATATATAAAATATATTTCTCTAGTTCGTGATTTTTCTTCCATTATGTTTATGGTATATGATATGTAGAAAATTTACTTTTTAAATTTGGGGCTCTTCTAATATGAAGTAAAACTTTTGATTTGCTATAGTCGTAAAAAATAACATGCTCATTATACACCTTTCTATATCAGTTTATGGCTTTTCTTTTTAAATAAGACATACTTCAATCACAACACGGGGATCCAACTTCTAGGTATAGAACCAACAATCCAGCATGTATATGGATACCAAAAAATGTAAAACAGAACATTGTATGACTATTATTTTGTATAAAAGCTGGAGTTAACCTAAATGTCCACCATCGTACAATGAATGAATTATGAAATATGTGTACAAAGAGACACAGAAAAATTTACAGAATTGCTATAAGCAAACATGGATGAACCCAGCAAACATAATGTTGAATAAAATAAACCAGACACAAAAGTATGCACACGGCACATTGCCCTTTGAACTTTAAAAACAAGGGAACCAATCTATGAAGTTTACACTCAAGATAGTGGGGATTTGGGGGAGGAGAAAGAGGTAATGATTTGGGTGGAGCTCAAAGACCAGCTTCTAAAGAATAAAATCACGTAATTTCTGGGAAAATGGATGGAATTTGGCACTGTATACAGATAAACGCTAGGTGGAGGAAGTCAGACATAGAAAGACACTGCATGGTTCCTCTTGAACAGAAACCTAAATCACACACAAAGAAAAGGATAAAGTAAAGGAGAGATGTCAGGAAACAAAAAAGTAGACTTTAAAGATGTAAAAGGGGATCAGGGTGGGGGCGAAGTGAAGAGGATAAAGGGACTGAAAATGATCAAGATACGCTCCACACATGTACGTACCAATTCCCATAAACGAAAACATAATACTTCACGTATTACACACATGTACTAATAATTTAATAATAAAAAATAGGAAAAAAAGTTTTGTTTCTGATAATCTCCATTTCTTGACCTCAGTTGTGGTTAAGTAGGCTATGTTCACTGTCATAATTCATCAAGCAACACACTTATAACTTGTGCATACAGGATATAAAAGTTTATTTACAGAAAGTACTATGGTTTCATTTTGAAGAATATGAAAAAACTGTATATAAGAAAATAGTCTATAAGTCACCATTTTCCTCCTGTCTACCAAGACATATATTGAATTTTGGATGCACTTATGTTTTCCTGCACATATATGTAGAATTTAGCGATAATCAGGCTTATACCATATATATAGTTTATACCATGCCTTTTTGTAGGGGAGGTGCCAGGGATCAAACCTAGAGTTTCATACATTAGGCAAGAAGTACTCCACATCTAAGGCACACTGCAGCCTAATAGGGCTTTGTTTTACATATCATATGAGTATATTCATATTTGTTAATGATCTTTCATCAAACTAACTATAAATCATAACATTAATGATATATTTTATAAAATACATCATGAGTTTCTGTTTCAGTAAAAACTAGTCATGAGAGAAAGACTTAAATTAAGCTATATGTGCACATAAATGCATCTTAATTAAATTTACTTTAAACTGGTACATAAGAAAAAGTGGACAAACTAATGGAATAGTATGCTCTTTTGAAATATGTATACATTGTGCAATGTTTAAATCAATGTTTGAAAATCTCTTCATAAGCATTATTTCTTTACAGTGAATACTTTAAAAATCCAAATGGGTAGTACATGTCATCTATAGTAACTCTAATATGTAACAGCACACATTACTGTCTTCCCACCTAACATGATCAATGTTCCTCCATCTCTCCCTCCCTCCCACTTTCCCCAGACTCTGATAACAACTATTCCACTCTATGAAATCAACTTTGTTAGACACCACATACGAATGAAACTATACAGTACTTGTCCTTCTGCACCTGGCTTATTTACCTTAACACAATGATCTCCAATGCCGTCTACGTTGCTGAAATGACAGGATTTCTTTCTTTTTGTGGATGAATAGTGTTCCATTCTGGTATAAATTAACACATAGCATACACAAAACATGAGCTAAAAGTGAACCAGCACAAAGGCAGAAAAAAACAAGTACCAGGCAAAACATACCATCACTTGCAAAATCTACTAGTCATGACACATGTACCTAATTCACTTAATCTAGCTCTTCTTCCTCATCAGCGTTTTTAAAATGTTATATTATTTTAAAAATTGTATATTATTTTATTTGTGGGCAGGGTCTTGCTAAGTCACTCAGACACCTAAACTGGACTAGAACTTGAGATCCTTATGCCTCAGCCTCCCAAAACACTTGGATTACAGGCACAGGACACCGTGCCTAGCTAGGACATACTAATTTCTCATTAGTCCTATTCAAGTACTCACTGGTGTGTTAAGGACAGAGAATAGGCTGCTGTACTAGGCAGCCACTATTAACTGACAAAGTTGATAGAGATAAATTGTATTTACCATCTTTGACACAGTCAAATGGTATGCTATAATGGAAAGACCATTATGCTGGGAATTAAGCTATCTGAATTCTAATAATGGCTCTACTACATTAGCAAATCATATGATACTGAACAGGTAATCTGTTCTCTTTATGGAGGTATGAGACTATATCTTTCTATTCTCTACTATACCTAGCACCATGACAGTTTTGATTACAGATTAATAAACTGTTTTCAAACTTAGATGTTTAATACAAATCTCAAAGGTAACATGCCCAAAACTGAACTCTGGATCCACTGACCCTGAAAAAATAAAATTATTCTACACATAGCCTCCCTCACCTCTGTTAACAATAAGTCTGTCCTTTTACTTGGTCAAGACAAATACAGGGGTCATTTCTTTCTCTGTTGCCTCCACTTCCAACACATACCCTTCATTTGAACATTTTTACCACTTCCACTGCTCCCCCATATCCAGTCCATCATCACCCATCATTTGTATTCTCTCTGTGACATCCACACCACAGGCCTTGATTCTGCCCCTTGCCTCTATTTCTGTTCTTAACACACCAATGTGTGTTATTAAATTATAAATCACACTCTGTCTCACCCCACTGTTTAAAATCATTTTTGTCTTTCCACTTCTTGATTTATTACCCAGGAGTCCTCAATATCTACAAAATCTTAAATAGTTTTTCCTGCTATCACTTGGCTGAACTCCTCCTTTTTCCATCTCTTCCTCATTCATTCCACCCTTAGCACTGTGATCTTATTGGCATCCCATAAATACTTGGTGCCTTAAGAGTCTTTTCTCAGATCATTCTTCTCAAGAGATCTGCATATCTCACTCACCTCCTTCAAGAATCTGGTCCAAATATCACTATGCTGATGAAATCATACTACCAATTAAAAAGTGCAGCCCTACTCCAATACCAGCATGCCCCATGGCCCTGAACCAACTTTATTTTCCTTCCAGAACACTTACATGTAATTCATTCCTTTCAAGAGCATTTATATTTAATAATGTATTTATTGCAGAGCTGTCCTGTTACCAAACAATGCAACCACAATAAGCACTTACATCCAATAATGGGTATGAGTTAAACCTAAGAATCCACTAGATCAATGACTAATGACCATCATATATTTTGCCCAGTTGTTTTAAAACTAATTAACAAAGGTCTATTAACTTCTGATTCAAGCGTCATATGATCAGACCTCACAGTCACACACAAATATTGCTAATTAACTTACTATATCCATGTACATAAAAGGGTCAACATGGCAGGCAAGACAGCGCTGTCCTTTAAAAGGCCTGCTTATGAGCTGCCTTCTGAGAACTTAGATTTGGGGAACAGTCCTACCATTATCTAATACATGAGTGTGGCTCACTGAGCCCAAGTGTTTGTGCAACCAATATGGACTATGCTCAACCCAGTTCTTCTTCAGAGAATCTTAAATTTTGGTACACGCTAGGCAGAGCATTCCCATATAACTAAATCCCAATCAGACCTGTACAAGTTGAGTCTCTAATGAGATTCCTGGCTGATAACATTTTATATGTACTGTCACAATTCAATCTTGGAGAAGTTAAGCACATCCTGAGAGATTATACCATGACAGCTGTCTTGGTTACTTTTTTCTCCTTGCTGAGACAAAATACCCAATGCCCAAAATGAAGGAAGGAAAGGTTTATTTATTTAGCCCACAGTTCGTGGAGGTCTCAGTCCATACTTGGCTGGTTCAGAGGCAGAGTGGCACATGGCAGAGGGCAAACTGTTCATGGCAGCAGAGCATAGCAATACAACCAGCAAAAGGGAGGAAAGGCTGCAAGCAGCCTCTTTTTCTCCCTTGTAAACAGCCTACTCCCACCCATGGGGGCGTGTAGCTCTCACACAGTCTCCATGCCGGTCCTCTTCCACAGGCTCAGGATGTATACAAAAGTAAGCACCCTGGCTTCCTGCTGAATCACTCAGCTAAACCTCTAGACTTCCCAAGTTGACACGATGTATCAACCATAACAACAGCACTCTCAGAAGCTTGTGCTGTTTCCTTTGAACTTTGTACCATGTGCCTCTCCCCTTTTGATTTTACTTCCTATCTTTTCGTTGTAATGAATCTTATCCATGATTGTGATATATGCTGAATTCTCTGAGTCTTCCAATCAAATCACTGAACCTAGAGGTGGTTATAAGGACACTGACACAGGCCACTGTAAGTACAAAGAGCAGCAGCTGTGTCAGAGATTCATTTGTGTTCTTAGAGTACATACCGTACTCTTAAACACAGCAGACATTCACTATGGCTAGGGATCTTATTTGTTATCTTAATATATCCAAACCAGCCTAAAGATGTGTGGCATTTCCACTTCATTGGCAGTTAAATGACAAAAATATGTGATAAAAGTGGTGCACTTTGAACAACAAATAAAAAGGTTCTGGCAAGTTCAAGTAACAAAGTTGTACAGAGACTGATTACTTTATGTATGGCTTATAGTCTTCCAACCTTAAAGACTGCAAATGTCCTCTGTATGTAAACTTCCCGAAGCATATCATAAACGCTCTTAATTTGATTTTTTTTCTGTCTGCTCATATATCCTCAGAAAATGTAACACACTTCCACATGTGTGCGTGTGTGCGTGACAGAAGGATAGCACTTTACCAATCTGACAAATAGTTTTGACAGCACTACTTGTCTACTGTCTGTGGTATTTCAAGGACAACAACTCTCCATGCTTCTTTGTGCTTCATATAATTCCTTCAGAACTATGTCCCCCTTATCGGCCAAAAGAGGAAGACTGCAACAAAGACACAAAAGGACTAGTAGGGTAAAAAGGAGTCCCAAAGGATGAAATGAGTCCATCACTAGGAGAACCTAAATTAAAAGAAAGTTCTGGGACAGGGATATAGCTCAGCGGCACAGCACCTGCCTGGCAAGCGCAAGGTCTTGAGTTTGATTCCCAGTACCAAAAAAAAGTTCCAATCCATGACTGATGAAAAAGTATTTTTTGTATTGATCTGTGATGGCAAAAAGAGAGAAAGCCACTTAATATTTTAAAAGCAGCCATCATTATGCAACATACAGACTTCGTTCAAATGTTGATTATGTACTTCAAAAAAGCAAAGGAATGAAGAATTTTTACAAAGCACAGCGATACAGTGACTCTTCCTCTTAATTTCTGTAAGAAAATCTATAATAACAATATAATTTACCAGCAGATGTGACAAAAATGTATTTAAAATATTACTAATGAAGAAAATGTAAATTAAACTGGTGCAGTAAAACAGCTTTAAAAGAAGCACAAAGTTGAAAGCAATCTCCAGAATCCGTGAAGCCATCTCCCTAAAACACAACTTGGTAACTTCCAGATCCAAGAGAAAACAATGACTCTATCATCGCAGTTAGCAGAAGAGATTCTCGGTTGTGGTTTTTGGGAGGTGACTGAAGCACAGTTTAAGGGAGCTGGATTTGACAGTCTTGGAGTCCTCTGTCAGCTCCAGTCACTCTCAATGCGCTTAGTGTGTTCAGGTCTCCCTATACATTCCAGTCATATTCCAGTGGCTCTACTCACTGCCAGTAATTTCACTGGCAAAAGAGAACTACTACAAAGTTTGATTTAAGTCAATAAGTTTTCTTTTGATATCACCAGTTTATAATCTTGTCAAAATTTCCACAATGGTAAAATCAAGATTCTCTATGCTGTGTTAAACCTCTACATCAAACCACCTTCACTGATCAACTAACTCAAAGTTAAGTTTTAAAAAACCGGTTTATGCCTCTTACATTCTTCGAAACACTTTATAAAGACAAAGATTCTCAAATTCACACCAACTTAATAATACAAACACTTTGTGATGCCCAAAAGCAGAGATTTTCTTATTATCCAGGAACAGTATCCATTATATTGAAATGAATGGCTCAGTTACCATTGCTACGCACAAACTTACAAAGAATTACAATAATGTAATTTTAGGTTTTAAAAGTATAAGAGTATATGACAATAAAACATCCTCAATGTTATCTGTTGGTTAAGACAAATTTTAACTGTGTTTAACCATTAGGTAGGATGTACAACTCAGGGTAAATCAATGCATAGTAAAAACCAATAGTATACAGATAATTAAGGTATCACAGAAGCTGGTTAAAATTTTATAATGAAGAGAGAACTAGTAAAAATATAGCAACCTGGCTGAAATTGATATTCATTAGGGTCCTCTTCCCATCAATAGGGAGCATTTGGGCTCTGTGGTCTTTATCAGTGTCCCAGCTGGTAATGGTTGAAGGTTAATGCCTTACCCCATTCTGTTCAATTTTCTATCCTAATTAGCCCTCCAAATCTATAGCTGTGAGCACCAAGTGTCTCTCCTCAAAAGAAACTAATTAATGCTAGCAAATTAGATCAAGTCCAAAGATCCAACAGCCAAATTCTTAGTTAAATGCTCGTTGTTAATAGGAACTGTAGCTGTCAATAACTGCTGTTGCTGACTATAATGAGGCATCTTTCTTTCATTGAAAGTGATTTCATTTTTCTTTGTTCATGGAAAAGCTGTTCCACTCCCTTCACAAACCTAAGTTGCTGGCAGACTGACCCAATTCTTATGATCAGCTGAGTTGAAATGACACGAAAAAATAACTAGAAAAGCCTTCCTACATAATCATGCTTCAGCATTTAGCACAAAGAAAGTCAGATCACTATTAAAATTCCTTTATCTTTATCTAAGAACCATATGATTAACAAGCATGATGTCTTCATGTAAAATCCTGTAATTATTTAATAAGGCAAAGGTATAAACAGTAAGGAAACTACAATGGAAGGGTCCTGATTCTAAATTATACCTCATCGCTTAAATAAAATACAGATTTTTTTCCCTTCAGTAGTTATGTGTACTCTTTCCTAATTCACATGGTTAAATGGGGAGAATATTAAGGATTTATTATTCTTTTATAAAATAATCAATTTTACATTCTAAAACACTGATACCATATGACCTAAAAAATCAGTATGATTATCTACAAGAAATTGAAATATTCAAAAGTCAATTATATTACAGAGTATTTTCCAATAAGGACAAATGTATTAAAATAATCCAAACAAAACTCAAATTTTAAGATGCTTTCAGTCTTCAGAGGATTAAGTGTATTAAAAAAAAAAACTTTACTATGTCAACACACTAAACAACCTACAGTTTTATAAAGGATAGAACACTAAAACTTCTTATTTATACCACTGTCAAGTAGGGGCTTATAACACATACAAATATTTTAAAGTTACAATCTTTTTAGTATCTAAAAATAGGGAAAGCTATTTCTGAAACCAAAAGCCATACAATCTTTTTTATCTAAATCACATCTGTAAAAATTAAGTATACAAGTAAGTGAGCTAGCTAGCTTTCTTTCATTCTAGGTATCAGGAGAACATGTTATAAAACAGAATGAATACAGCTTACAACAGTAGAATAATGTATTAGTACTAGTAACAAGTAAACAGTCCTAGTAGTGAGAAATTAACCCTGTAACTTTATTATCCATTTTTAAGTTTTACCTTCCCTTACTTGAATCAGGATATATATTTTTAAAGTTCTACAAGGTAGATGGAAAATTAGTTTTTGAGATTAGCAGCATAACACTGGTCAAACCTAAATGTACACTGAACTCTGTCTTTAGGTGTCAATAAGTTAATTTCTCCCAACATCTGGGGTTGGGGATGGGAGAATATGAAGGAAAGTATTCTGAGTAAACAACTCATTCATAGAAAAAGCAAGAATATAGTAATGCTGCAAAATGATTATTTATTTTAAATTACTAAATTACAGATGGATTTAAAAATGGAATTGGTCTTGAGTCATTTAACTTAAGAAGCAGAAGACATCACACACTACTGAGTGTCAGGGTCTGTTCTTATTTTATTGTCTCATCAACTGCAAAAGTCATCTCTCAGGTTGAAGGCTGAGGAGACAATGTTCCTAGCATCTAAACACATGTAATTTTGAAACTAGAGCTGACACAGCCTGATTTTCCTACACAGGAGCCGGCAGTAGAACTATATAGCCTATTACCCTCACTAAAACTTATAGAGGTCCTTCAAGAGTAACGACTACAGGCCAAGTGAGGAAGGAGAGCTCGGAAAATAGAGTATGTTGGTAAATTTTCAGTACTTCGTTCTTCGTTTTGTTTTGTGATTTTAGTGGTGTGAGGATCAAACCCAGGCCTTGTGCATGCAAGGCAAGAGCTCTACTGCTGAGCCACACCCCCAGCTCTTTGTACTTCGTTTATCATAGCCATTTAAACAGGCAGAATCTTTTATTTTTTTTTATTTTTTTCTTATTTAAAAGAATAAAAGTACAAAAACATATTGACAAACAGACACCAATTAGCATAAAAAATAGTACAATCACAACTAATCTATAGACAAGGTGATATGATCTCAACAGTGGTCATTGCTTTATCCATTGATATCTTCGAAGTGTAAATACATAAACCCATATACAGACATGCGAATTTAGTCAGACAATCAATTCTCTCGTTTTTTTTTTTTTTTTTCGCGATACTGGGGATCGAACTCAGGACCCTGCGCTTGCTAGGCAAGCGCTTATTCCACTGAGCTATATCCCCAGCCCAATTCTCTCAACAATAGAAAAAACACAAAAACCAAAAATCCAAAGACAAAAAACAAAACAGGCAAACATCAACAACAGCAACAACAACAATAACAAAAAAAACGCCAATAGTTGCTGCTTTACATATTGATATCTTCGAAGTGTGTGTTCATGACAACACGTACAGACATACAAGATTGATCAAATAACCCGTCATCGATTATTGCTTAGCATTAAGTGATATAATACAATAGTAGAACCATGTTAGCCCTCCTGCATATATACATATTCATATATACATACATACATTTTTGTCTTTTTCTTTTCTACTTTCCTTCATCCCATCTGTTCTTTGTTTTAGAACAGATTTCCTTCATGACTCTTAGTTTATATTCCCACCCTCGGGTTCTTCCACCAGTGATACAATACGTTGCCTGCACATGTATCGCTGATTTATTTCACTTATGAGTATGGACTCCAGTTTTGTCCACTTGCCTACAAAGTCCCCAAAACTGTCTTTCTTTATAGCTGAATAATATTCCATTATATAACAATGCCACAATTTTTTAATCCAGTCTTTTGTGGATGGGCACTTGGGTTGCTTCCACATTTTAGCTATTACAAATTGTGCTGCTATAAACATGGGT